>RQWE01000459.1:681-13384 GCA_004028395.1 Leptographium galeiforme
TTCCCCGCCATGGACGACCAACAGTTCCGCCTCGCCGCCACGGCCACCATTGAAGAGAGTGCGTCTCTTACCCCGCCGCCGGCCGTCCCGCTTTTCCCTCCACCTCTCCGCTCTTGATATCGCATGTCTGCCCACTTTGTCTTTTCCGCTGACTAAGCAGTCATCCGCTACTATGCCAGCCTCGAGCAGCGGCCCGTCGTCTCGACCGTCGCGCCCGGCTACCTGCGGCCGCTCCTGCCGGCGACCGTGCCCGAGGAGGGCGAGCCGTGGGAGGCCATCCACGCCGACGTCGACGCCAAGATCGTGCCCGGCCTGACCCACTGGCAGTCGCCCAACTTCTTCGCCTTCTTCCCCTGTCCCGCCAGCTACCCGTCCATCCTGGGCGAGCTGTACTCGGCCGCCTTTGCCGCCGCCGCCTTCAACTGGATCTGCAGCCCGGCCATCACCGAGCTCGAGACCGTCGTCATGGACTGGCTCGTCCAGCTGCTCGGCCTGCCCGCCGAGTTTTCCGCCACCGGTCCCACCGCCGGCGGCGGCGTCCTCCACGGCAGCGCCTCCGAGGCCGTGCTCACCATGATGACCGCCGCCGCCGACCGCCATCTGCGCGCCGTCCTGGGCGACTCGGTCGTCGGCCGCTCCGACGAGGACGTCGAGGATCTGCGCGCCGCCCGCCGCGGCCGTCTCGTCGCCCTCGGCAGCGCCGCCGCCCACTCCTCCACCAAAAAGGCCGCCCGCGTCCTCGGCCTCCGCTTCCGCTCCGTGCCCGCCCCCGCCGCCGACGGCTTCCGCATGACCGCCCCCGCCCTGCGCCAGACCCTCGCCGCCGTCCGCGCCGCCGGCCTCGAGCCCTTTTTCCTCACCGCCACCTTTGGCACCACCGACACCTGCGCCGTCGACGACTTTCACGCCCTCGCCGACGTCCTCGCCGACGAACAGACGCTCCAGCACGCCCTCCACCCCGTCGAGGACACCCCCGACGTCTGGGTCCACATCGACGCCGCCTATGCCGGCTCTGCCCTCGTCCTGCCCGAGGTCCAGGCCGCCTTCTCCCCCGTCGGCACCGACATCCTCCGCCGTTTCCACTCCTTCAACTTCAACATGCACAAGTGGCTGCTCACCAATTTTGACGCCTCCTGCGTCTTTGTCCGCAACCGCCGCTGGCTCGCCGACGCCCTCGCCGCCGACGCCCACTACTACAAAAACGACTACAGCGACGGCGGCCTCGTCACCGACTACCGCGACTGGCAGATCCCCCTCGGCCGTCGCTTCCGCAGCCTCAAGATCTGGTTCGTCCTCCGCTCCTATGGCGCCCAAGGACTGCGCGCCTACATCCGCGACTCCCTCCGCCGTGGCGAGTATTTCGCCGCCGGCCTCCCCCCGTCCCTCTTTGAAATCATCACCGGCCCCCGCTTCGCCCTCACCGTCTTCCGCTGTGCCCCACGCACCCCCGACGAGTCCCCCGAGGTCACTTCGGACCGCACGCGCCGCGTCTACGACGCCGTCAATGCCGGCGGCAAGATCTGGGTCACCGCCACCAACCTCGACGGCAAGGGTGCTGCCATCCGCGTCATGACCGGCAACCGTCTCACCGAGCAGTCCCACGTCGACGGCGCCCTGGCCATTCTGGTCGCTGCCGCCAAGGACGTCCTGAAGGCCGAGAACGAAAGCGCGGTTGCTGCTTAGTCATCACGTGCATAGACTAGCGAAATCTGCATTGCTGCTGTTGATTCTGCTGATTCTGCTGATTCTGCTGATTCTGCTGATTCTGTTGCTTCGAGTCCCGCCGCCATCCCACTACTCTATATGCTCGCCCGCCGCGGCGCCGTCGTCCGCCGCAGCGCCTTCTTCGCCTCCGTCTCCACCATCAGCGGCAGCCGTCCGTCCTCCCTCAGCTGCTGCAGAAAGCCTTGCCCAAACTCGTAGCCCACTCGCACAATCTCGTCAAACTTGCCAAACTCTAGCGTCCCGTAGTCGTCCACCGGTGGCCGCATGTACAGACACCCCGGCATCGTCTTGGCCCGCTCCAGCGCCTCCACGCTCGACACGTACGCCAGCCGCGCCTGGATCTCCGCCAGTGTCGGCGGGTTCGGCGTCGACGACAGCGGATTCCACCGGTTCACAAACGCCCAGACCCCCGACAGCGTGTCCCCAAACGCCTGTGGTATGTCGTCGTCAAGTGCCCCCACATCCACCGCAAAAATCACGTCCGCCCCCAACGCCTTCATGTGCGACACCGTCAGGTTGTCCACGTAGCCCCCGTCCAGCAGCATGCTCCCCTCGTCGCAAAGCGGCGGCAGCAGCCCTGCCAGCGACATGGACGCCCGCACGTACCGCCACGCGTACCCGCTCGTGTGGAACTCCGCCCGGCTCTTGCTGATGTTCGTCGTGTTGCAGTAGTACTCGAGCCAAAAGTCCTCGATCTGCGCCTTGCCAAACGACTTGAACACGCCCCGGTTGAACTCGTGGCCCGTCGTGTACGCCGCCGACGGGTACGTCAGGTCCAGCGCAAACCGCCAGATGCTCGCCATCCGGCCCGCAAACTTCTTCGCCAGCCCAAAGATCGGCACCACGTCCGCGTGTCGAGCATACAACGCCCCGATAAACGCCCCGATCGACGTTCCCCCGATCACATCAATCGGGATCCCTGCCTCCTCCATCGCCCGGATGATCCCGACCTGAGCCAGGCCTCGAGCGCCACCACCCCCCAGCACCAGACCGACCGACTTGCCGCACAGCCGTCGCGCCAGCCGCTGGAAATCGCCCTTGAACGGTGCATCTGGCGAGTAGAACGGGCCGTGCCGCACCTTGCGCGATGTGTACTTTTGAATCTCCGCCTGCAAAGTCTGCACCCGCTCCTTCAGGCTGGGCCCGAACCGTTTCGGCGCCTGGTGAATCGGCACCGCCTCCGTCCGGAACGCCATCTGCACGTGGATGTGGCCGCCGTTGATCCACACCCGGTTCTTCAGCCACGCCCGTGTCAGGCCAGACGACGAGTACCGCTCCGTGTGCAGCAGCACCAGCGTCTTGCGTGCCGTCGACTTCATTCCCAGCATAAACCGCTCGTACTCGCCAATCTCCGGCGAGCCCTCCGCAAGCCCGACAAGCAAGATCGAGTCCGCCTGCGTGATGCATGTTTGCGTCCATGGTGAGTTCACGTTGGTGTCTGTAGGCCGGTCGTGCATTAGTCTCGGTCCAACAGAGCAGAAACAGTAACAAGACGGTCATAAAACAGAATCCAGGGCAAGTGTCAGGAAAAAATTAGAGTTAACGTTTACCCATCCCCGGCTTGCCGAAGCAAGCCTATAGAACAAAGATTTTCTCATCATCCGATGCCAGGAAAGCAAAAATAACCAAGATGCAAACAAGGCACACTGGAAAACTTACCAGCAACATAGACAACAAGGCTGTACTTCTCCTCGAGGTCCGCGAGAAACTGCGCCAGCTTCAGCTTGCCCATCCGGTTGAATGCGTATCGGCCAAGGTGGCTCAGGATGGCCGTCTGGTTCAGTGACGTGGCCCCGTTCGGTGTTCCCACCTGGCTGAGCGCGCTCATCAGCTTGTTGCCAAACTCCACCACCGGCACGCCCGCCGTCACTGGCAGAATCGCCACCGTTCGCAAGTTCTCCGTCGACGACGAGCCTTTGGCCGTCGGAGTTGTCGTCACCGACCCGTCGCTCGTCAGAACTGCCGCCGGGTTGTCCATCAGGTTACGCATGCGGGATGCAATGATCTTGGAGATCTTGATCGTAATGTTCGGATGTTCTTGGGCCAGGCTGTTAAACAGCGTGCGTGGGAACTTGACCAGCTCCGTGTCTCGGATCGCATGCAGCGTTCCCGACCGGGCAGACTCGGTGAGCACTTCCAGCTCTCCCACACTGTCGCCCTGCCCGTACTCGGCCCGCACAGCCATGCCTCCGTCCTTGCGCTCATCCACCAGTCGCAGACGTCCATTCAGCACAATGTAGATCGCCTCGCTTTCCTCATTGCTGTGGAAAATCACCTGCCCAGCGTTGACCTGGAGCCACTCCAGTGCAAAGTCAATGTGCAAGATCAGCCGCGGCAGGATGTGCGTCAGTCGTTTGGCCATGGTGAGCAGCACGATCGGGTATCGGTCAACAATCCGCTCCAGCGAAGCCCGAGGGAAAAAGCCCACGTAGACGTCCGTCTTGGCCACCACGTCGATAAACGACCGGTACGACGAGACCGTACCGATGTATCCCGCAAGACCACCCGGCTTGATTAGAGCCACGCTGCGCTTCGAACGATGTCCCTTCTTTTTGCCGTGGCCGGCATAAGCACCGTTCGACGTGGGCGTGTTCTGTCCTTTCGACTCCGAAAACGAGTTGTTGAAAAGATCGCTCGACAGGGGCGGCGTCGCAAAGTGCCGATTCTCGCCCACCGAGTCCAAAATGTCCGGCCGCGACGCGTCGCTTTCCGGAATGCAGATATCCAGGAACCCGTCAATGACGTAGTAGAGACCCGGGTTGCGTTCGCCCTGCTCCACCAGCACGGAGCCCTTGGGAAAGAAGACAATCTCAACCTCACCAACCATGTCGTGAGCCAGACTCTGCACGCTCGGCGGAGTGTTGGTCGCAAGGCCACCCGAAGTCATGGACTCCGCATCGCCATCCGCAGAACCGCTAAACGGATCCATGAACCCAAATGCATTGTTGCTAAACACGGCCTTTTGGCGGAAGCCATCGTACGACACCAGTCTTGGCGAAGCCTCCCTAGACTCCGCCTCGCGTGGTGTCGCCGATGTCGAGTTGAGACCGATTGCCTTGAACATGCATTCAAGAACCGACTCACGGAAGATGTTGTCCTCGTCGAGACTTTCTCTCCCCTCGATTGGCTTGTGCTTCTGCAACGCGAACGGACTCATGTGCCTGGGGACGCGAGATGAAGCTGCTTCGCGACCATATAAAGAGTCCAGGCGGGCCTGCGCAGCCGCCGTGGGAGCAGCGGAGCCCGAGAATGTACTGCTGTTCGCCAAGTCCCCGGCTTCGTTGTTGGGCGTGAAACCCAGATCCTTCCCAGGTGCGCTGATCGACGTGGTCACCGACACAGGCCGCTGTTTTGCCAGAGCATGCAGTACTGCCTCCTTGCGCATGGTGGTAGATGACCGTTTCCGTCGCCCAGCAGCTGGGTTGTGCAGCGCGATGCCCTTGACGACCTCGTCCTCTTCGATTCGCTCGCGCTCACGCTGGAACTTCTCCTTAAGCCGCTCCAAAGCATCGCCTCGCAAAAAGTTGGGCAGCTGACACATGCTGTACTTGATCATGTTCTTCTCCGTCTGCATCACCTCGCCAGAGAGGCCCAGATAGCTGTAGGCCGTCGCCAATGTCACGCGCTGAAAACGCGAGAGAATGACATGAACAATGTGCGATGTAGCCTTTGGATAGATGCGAATGAGCCGCCGAAACGCACTGGCAGGTATAATTGCGATCGTGGTGTCGACCGTAGCCCGGGCAATGATATCTGGATGGACCGAAGTAGTGTTTGTTCGCTTCAGCGCCGGCCGTCGCAGAGGCTTAGGCGGCGAGTCCAGTGTCATGGGCGGAACCGGTGGGAGCCCCGGCTCTGCCGTACCCGGGTGCGAAGACCGGGAGGCTTCAGAAGGTTCATCCGCCAGCGGCGTTTTCGGGTAAGACATCTGGGCATTGTTTGACAGCCCGAGACCAGTACTGGCCGAGTACCGCGGGGAACGGCTGCCAGCTGTTGGCATGTTTGCAACGCTTTCGTCTTCAGAGTGCGTGAGCTTAACATCCTCGGTGAAAAGCGACATCAGGGAGAAGAGCGACGACATGGGAGCACCGTTCCGAACCTCGGTCAGAAGCTGGTAGCGCTGCTGTCCTGGCGCCGATTCGTCGTAGTCATCGCTGGACGCGGACTCCAGGGAAACTCCACGCCGCGACTGGCCAGCATGCTGTTGGCTGTTGCCAGGCCCCGACTTGACAAAGATTTCCACGAGACCGTCAACGACGATACAAAATCCCTTCTCCTCTTCGAGGTTGAGCGTCTCACCCGCGATCAGCTTCCTCGTCATCATGCTTCGCGTGAGCTCGTGGAAAACGGGGCGTTCCAGATATCCAAAAATCTTGATGGCACTCAGAAACTCGTCCAGGTAGCTGGACAGGCCGGATTTGATTCCCTCGTCGTGCGTGTCAGGGAAAAGATCCACATCTGGCTCCTTTCTCTGAGGTTCCGGTGGAAGGCGCGCGTACATGTTCAGGTAGCGATACCTAACAAACCAGCTCACCGCCGAGAAAATAGCAGCAACAATGACCATCCTAGCAAGTCAGCAACAAGCGCGCTCAAGGAAAAAAGGGAAAAAGGGGTACTGACAGTGTAGTCGCGTTCATCGTAACCGTCAACGATGTCGAAAACAAGGTGAAGAGGATGGTCGGGAGCGAAATGGTGGTCAACTTCAAGGCAAAGTACAAGATGGTCGAAATCAGGTGCAGGAGGGCCAAGATCAGCCTCGCAAAGAGGCCGATCCAGGAGGAGGAGCCATGTTCGGCAACGACTTCGCCGGCCGTCGCTACTGCTGAGGACAAAGCGGCCGTAGAAGCCTCAGTAGCGGCACTGAGAGTGGTGTTTAACGAGTCCATCCTCGGCTGCAAATTGCTCGCAGCGGTAGAACGTAACTATGGCATCGTGAGAGGATCTTATATCGGGCTCGGTAGGACAAGCACACGATACTGCCAGGGGGAGAGATTGGCGGTGTTGATCAGGGGTTTGTGTGGTGATTTTGAGAGGTTTATCGGAGCTCCAAGAAAAACTCGACCAGTGAAATAATAGAGCGTCTCCCTCGAAGCTAAGTATATGCGGCGAGTAGTTTTTCCGGCCCCGGACTTTTGATGAGGGCTACCTATACACCCCACTAAGACAGGCAAGATTTCCGTGTACGGGCAGGGCAGACTTTTCCGGCAAACAAAGGTTGAAACGTTCAGTGCTCGATTCTAGCAATATACCAAAACGCTCACGGACTCTGGTGTCCGGTAGAAACAAGGCAGCCGTCGCGTGTTGAGAACAGCACCGTCTCGCGGACTGTCGCAAGGCTTTCCTGCATATTTCTGAATCTAGTCTGAACACCACGCCAAATTTAATTCAGCACCACTTCCTAGCCCCGCCTATAATTTTTTCTCGCGCAGACATCCCGACCGAAGCACCGCATCCGGCCTCGCCCACCCCGAATACCCAGGCCCAGACTGCTGTTGGACTAGAGACGAAAGAGCAGGCAGAAGCCTTGTAAACGTCGCCAAGATGTCGTTCAGCCACTGCAGGTTTTACGAGGGTGAGTCATTCTCCCTTGGCCGTTACTGTTGTTGCCCGACCGTTGCTTTGCGCAGGAGAGGTCGTCGTCCAAACATCAGCTGACAGCCGCACAGAGAAGTATCCAGAAATCGACAGCTATGTCATGGTCAATGTCCGCCAGGTAAGCAGTGAACGAGAACGGGTCGGCAAGGACGGGTTGGCGATAGGGGATGGCAAAGATCATGACGTCGCGTGCGGGGCAGAAGAAAGGGGGGCATGATGGCTGACAGGGAGACAGATTGCCGACATGGGCGCGTATGTGAAGCTTCTCGAGTACGATGACATTGACGGCATGATCCTGCTCTCGGAGCTGTCGAGACGGCGAATCCGCAGTATCCAGAAGCTCATCAGAGTGGGCCGGAACGAGTGCGTGGTGGTGCTGCGTGTGGACAAGGAGAAGGGGTACATTGATCTGTCGAAGCGCCGGGTGTCACCAGAGGACGTCAAGAAGTGCGAGGAGCGGTACAACAAGAGCAAGATGGTGCACTCGATCATGCGGCACGTGGCAGAGAAGACGCAGACGGCGATCGAGACGCTGTACGAGACGATCGGCTGGCCGCTGAACAAGCAGTACGGCCACTCGCTCGACGCCTTTAAGCTGTCGATTACGTACGTGGACTGGAGGCGCGGGGGCCAGGAGTGGCCTCGGGGTGTGCGTGTGACTTGACTGACTGGTCTGCAGGAACCCGGACGTGTGGAAGGACATTACCTTCCCGACCGAGGCGGTGGCGGAGGAGCTCAAGTCGTACATTGGCAAGCGGTTAACACCACAGCCGACCAAGGTTCGTGCGGACGTGGAGGTGACGTGCTTCGCGTACGCGGGCATCGAGGCGATCAAGACGGCGCTGGCGACGGCCGAGGCGGAGAACACGGAGGACAACAAGGTCAAGGTGCGGCTAGTATCGCCGCCGCTGTACGTCCTGACGAACACGTGCCTGGACAAGAACACGGGTATCAGCCGGTTGCAAAAGGCGATTGCGGACGTGCGGACGAACATTGAGGCGGCGGGCGGCAAGCTCGTGGTCAAGATGGAGCCCAAGGCGGTCACGGAGAGCGACGACGCCGAGCTGCAGGCCCTGATGGAGAAGCGCGAGCGCGAGAACGCCGAGGTCAGCGGCGACGACAGCGGCAGCGACAGCGACGGCGACCTGCCCGAGATTGCTTGAAGCGCCGGACGACGACGGCCGAGCCAGTGACGGTGCCGCTGCCTGGGGAAGGGGGGAGGGGGGAGGACAAGGGGCATGGAGAATGCGACACGACGCTCACGGCAGCCAGAGCGACTTCTCTCTGTTTGGTGTGCCCCGATTTTTCCCGGCCGTGGACGAGTAGAAAAAAAAAAAGAGGAAAAGGGAGGACGGCGGCAAAAGCACGTGCATGAGGAACGCTGTATGTAAAACATCCATGTGCAGATACCTCTAGACAGGAGCGCCATGTCGGCGTCTGGCCTTTTGCGGGACAGACGCACGACTAGACGGGACAAAAGCAGATGGACGAGATGACAGAAGAGAGATGCGTAAATCCACTATATGCGCTAAGCGGGTGAATCAGCCGACTTTTTCTCAGGTGGACGACAGACGGAGTTTGAGCCTCGACAACCCGCCCCGTCCTGGCCGCACCGCCGCTCGCCCTCTTTGTGCGTGTTCCTTTTCGCTCTCATGGTGCTGGGCTCGCTGTGGGTGCGGTTCCGGGCCGCGGCCGCGGGCCGTGGCAGCAGCAGCAGCAGCAGCAGTGCAGCGGCGTTGGCGTCGGGCCGGCCGACGTTTCTACGGCAGTTTTCGTGGCGGCTCGTGGGGCTGGCGACGTGGCTGCCGGTAGCGATCTGGTTCAACAGCGCGGTGGTGGAGGTGACGCGGATCGAGGGCTCGTCCATGTACCCGTTCCTCAACAGCGAGTCGGGGGCGTCGCTGGCGCGCGACTGGGTGCTGAACACGAAGCTGTATGCGCAAGAGGGTCTGCGGCGCGGCATGATTGTGTTTCTGCGGTGAGCGGCCTCCCTGGGGCTTTTTGCCCTCTTGCCCTCTTGCCCTCTTGCCCTCTTGCCCTCTTGCCCTCTTGCCCTTCCGAGGACGCCCCTCTGACTGAACAGGAGCCCGGTGCACCCCGACGTGGTGTCGGTCAAGCGGGTGATTGGCATGGAGGGCGACGTGGTGCAGACGCGCAAGCCGTACCCGACGGCCTACGTGCGGGTGCCGGCCGGCCACGTCTGGGTGGAGGGCGACGCGGGCGAGGGCCGCAGCCTGGACAGCAACACGTACGGCCCCGTGTCGATTGGGCTGGTGACGGGCCGGCTGTCGCACATTTTGCTGCCGCTGCGCAAGGCCGGCGTGGTGCGGTGGTGGGAGCACCCGCTCGAGGACCGGGTCACGGCGACGGCGAAGCAGTAGGGGCGTGCCGGGGATGTTGTTGGCTTGCTCGGAGCGTGGCGAATGGGGTCTGGAATGGCCAAAGGAAAGAGGACACAAGGCAAAGGGACAGTCCTGGGAGCTCGCTACCTGCTCGACATGCACTGCCACAATGTATGGAACCGGCAGAGACGAGCTGTAAAGGACGGGCGAAAAGTCGCTCCAGGGTCGGAGTTGGGAAGAGACAAAAGGCTCGTCTGGCATGCAAGATAACAGTAGTAGACCAAGTCGTCGGTCGCAGGCCATTGGACGTCGCGCGCGCCGCGGATGCGAGTCCATGTGCTCGCGGTCCGGGCGTGCAAGCGTGCCGCCCTCGTTGCTTGGGTGTTTTACGGCTGTCGATTCCGATCTAGGCATTTTGTGAGCAGTTCTGGGCGAAGCACTGATGGGATGAGGGCACTGGCCTGCTGTATCGTAAAGTGGGACCTCCTTGGCCCCACCCATCCACAAATCATACCACAATAAACTTTTCGACCTCGCTTACGATTGCCCTTCACCCCTCGACACCGGCCGGCCTTTTCACCACCTCTCGCTCTCTCCTCCGCGATGGGCCCTGGTCTCGGCAGTGTGTGTGGTGCTTTCTCTGGACGAATCTCCCGCGGCGGTCGGCCCGCCTGTGTCGCTCGCCTCGCTCGCCTCGCTCGCCTTGCTCGTCTTGCTCTCTCGTCTCGGCCATGTCGGCCTACCCTCCTCTGCCGGTGCCGTCCAAGGCGGCCCTCCGGGCGATGCGCGGGATCGTGCTGGGGACGTCGTGCACGCTTGCGCTGATTACAGAAGACCGGCGGCGACGCATCAACTCGGCCCGCCGCGCGATCCAAAACGGCGACCGGCTGCGTTCGGCACGGCGGTACCACTCGGACGGCAGCGCCGTGGCGAGCGTGCTGGGAGAGGCATTGGCGGTGGAGCCGGTCGTGGTGCACTGGCAGACGGCCGAGCTGCACGCACCGCGGCGTCGGGTCGAGGCGCAGCCGACGTCCTCGGCCACGCCGCCGCCGTTGCAAGGACAAGGACCGTTGATGACGCCAGAGACACGGCGCATTTCGCTACCGCCGCCCATGGGCTCGCTGGCACAGCAGGCGGACGAGTACCGGTCGCGGGTGCGGCCGCCGACGTCGACACGGCCACCCGGACAAACCGAACAAAACGAACAAAACGACGGCCTCGCCGCCACCATGGAGCGCATCGAAGAGCTGATGGCCGCAGCGGCAGACAGCCCGGCCGGTCTGGAGGCGGCCGTGCAGCTGCTCCTGTCGGTGGAGCCGATGACGCGACAAGGAGACGCGCTGCGTCTGGCCCTGCGGCAGGAGCTGGCAGACGTCTCGGCGGCGCTGTGCCGGGCGAGCCAGGACGCCGGCCGCATGGACCTGGCGCAGGCGGTGCTGCGACAGGCGGTGCAGGCGGGGCCGATGGACGAGGCGACGTACCTCTCGTTCCGGCCGCTGGCCGTGGTGGCGGCGCTGGTGCCGGCGGACGTGACGGCGGCCGGGGCGGTCGAGCGGCTGCGCGCGGCGGTGGCGCTGTTTCTGCCGCCCCTGCCGCCCCTGGCCCAGCCGCGGGTGCGGCGGGCCAGCGAGTTTGAGACGCTGGGCCGGCGGCTGCTGGAGCGGGCGTTTGCGGTGGGCGAGAAGCGGGCGATCAAGGCCGTGTACGCGTCGCTGGCGACGTGTGCGGGCGACCTGGCGGTGCTGAGCCACTGGTACATGGGCGCGCTGCGCGCGCGCGAGCGGTACAAGCTCATGGTGTGGTGCGTGCTGACGCGTCCGGACACGTTGGCGGGCGTGTCGGCGGCGGCGTTCCGCGAGCTGGGCGACTGGACGGTGGAGGCGACGCGGCGGTGCCACTCGACCAAGGCGGGCGACGTGCTGCGGGCGCTGCTGGCGAGCGGGCGGCCGCTGCGCACGGCGTGGGTCACGGAGCTGCTGTACCGCCAGTGGCAGACGGGCCGCGACTATGCTGCGACGGAACGGCTCTTTGGCGCGCTGGTCCGCAGTCCGACGGCCAAGCTGCCCCACGTCGACGGGGCGTACCGCGTCATGGTGCAGATGGCCCTCGAGGCCGGCCAGCCGGCGACGGCGCAGCGCTACTGGGACGAGCTGCAGGCGGTGCAGCCGACGGCGACCACGGACATTCGCGTGCTGGGGCTGTTTGCGCTGGCGCAGGCGCGGCTGGGCGACTGGGACGGGGTGTGGGCGCTGTTCTCGGCGGCCACGTCTGCCAAGAGACAGAGACGCGACGCGGAGCGCGTGTTTGTGCCCATTGTGCAGCAGCACCTGCGCACGCACTCGCTGGCCCAGACCGAGGCCTTTGTCAAGCGCTACCTCGACGCGCTGGCCGTGCCCGTCAGCCCGCCGCTGGTCACGCTGCTGGCGCACGCCTACGGGGCGCGGCGCGACGTCGACGCCTTTGTCGGCTGGCTGGCCTACTGCGCCGACGCGTGCCACCTGGCCGTCGACGCCGCCTTTGCCAACGCCATTCTCACCAGCGCCCGCAAGCACTGGCGCTTTGCCTTTCGCGACCTGCGCACGCTGTACCGCCAGCTGCGCGTGCTGAGCCCGCGCTTTGCCGACGGCGTCACCGCCGCCATCATGACGCACGCCGCCGTGTCCGACGCCAAGCACATGGGGCGGCCGGTCAGGGGGCGGATTCTGTCGCTGCGCGTGGAGGAGACGAGTGAAAGTGGCATGGGGAAAAGTGGGTCCTTTCTCGGCTCGTTTGTCTCGCCCCTGGCACCGCCCGGCCGCGCCCGCGACGAGCCCAGCCTGTTCCTCGCCCTCAAGACCGCCTGGGCCAGCGGCCACCCCGCCAAGACCGCCCGCCTGTACCGCCACGCCGTGCACCGCGGCCTGCCGCCGACCGAGCGCTGTCTCGGCCTCGCCGTCGCCGCCACGCTGCGCAGTGAGAATGCCGTCGACCCCGTCGACGCCGCCCTCGACCTGCTGCGCGACGCCGCCGCAAGCCGCGCCGGCCTCGCCGTCGACCGCGCC
>RQWE01000046.1:0-14491 GCA_004028395.1 Leptographium galeiforme
CCCGCCACGCTGACGGCCGCCGGGCCGTGCTCCTGTCCGGCCGCCACGGCCGACCGCACCGTCGCCCTGCAGGCCGGGCCGACGCTGGCCGCGCGCGCCAGCCTGCCGCTGTCGCGGGGCGGCACCATTGCGTGGTCGTCGCCGTACGGGCCGTCGACCGCCTCGTCCTCGGCCGTCGTCAGCTCGACAGCCACCTCGGCAGCCACCTCCGCCACCTCAGCCTCCTCAGCCTCCTCAGCCTCCCCCTCGACAGCACCCTCGACAGCCCCCCCGACAGCCCCCTCGGCCTCCTCTGTCCACATCATTGTCGGCTCCTGCGTCGGTCTCGGCGGCGCCCTCTTGATCCTCGTCTTCATCGGAGCCGCCCTGCTCCTCCGTCGTCGTCGCCAGAGTCGAGAGGCCGTCGTTCCGCCTCCCGCCGCCGCCGCCCGAGCCCCCGAAAGCCCCAAGACTCCGTCGATCCCCGAAATGTCGTCGCCCGCACCCGTGTCTGAGCTCGAGCCCCGACCCGCCCGGCCGTGGTCCATGCGGTCCGAACTCGAGGACTGCTCCTACCGCAGCCCCGTCCATAGCAGCATCGGCACCATGACGGCCATGACGGCCATGTGCACCGGGAACACGGTCGGCACCGCCACAGCCAGACACAGCGTCGTCTCGGGGCACATGGAACCGCACCAGGAGCCGGCCGAGTTGGAGGGCTAGGCGGGGCATTTGCATCACTTGGGAAGACGTCTGTTGTAACCACACGGACAAACTTGTCGGACACTGCTCGGAACGCTTGCTGCTACTCACGTGTAATATTCGTTTGACAGTCGACATGTAAGCGCTTGCAATCATGCACAGTCTTGATACCGCTGTTTACTGCACCCACAAACGCCACCCGCAGCACTTGATGTGTCACCGCACTTGATGTGTCACCGCACTTGATGTGTCACCGCATTACTCCTACAAAGTCCATGATGGGAATCAATTCCGTGTCAGGCAACACAAACTACAACCAACGGTATTAGGTACAAACGCGTAGACTGAACCTCTGCTTGCATTAACGTGTACGTTCATCGGTTTGACCAACCAAAGGATGGGCCTCGAGAATCAAACAAGGAAAAAAAGCCGCCATACTCAACGAACATAACCAGCACTCAGTACGCCGCTGCTACCACCAGTGCCACAACCAAGCACGCACACACTGCCATGGCACCGGCCCTTACAGACCATTGGCCCCCGCTGCTACCGCTGGACACTGTCGTCGCCTTAGCAAAGCTCCCCGGGGTCGTCGTCGGTGCATGAGGGACTCGTGTTGCTGAGGCTGTGCTCGGTGATGTCGTCTCTTCGGCGTTGCCCACATCTTTGCCAGCCACGATCGTCTGTGCGCGCGGCGACCTTTCGGCTGCCCCTCCTGTCCGGTGATGAGTGCGGGTCGACGTCACATACCACGTCGGAACAATCATGTCCTCGGGATGCACTGTCGGCGTCGGCATGGCTACCCTCCCTCCATATTGGTGGATAGACTGCGCCGTAGTGCTTCCCGTGCCATTGGATGCCGTTGTACTGCCATGGATCGTGCCTCCGCTTGATGTCTGCGATACCGTCGAGATACAGACAGTCTCCGTGACCGTCTCCGTAGCGACCGTGAGAGTGGTTATTCCTGTGAGAGTCAGAAATGTATGCAAGATACCCGGAGAAAGATAATAAGACGCACCGCCGTCGTCTGGGTACACCTCTACCACGTCAATGATGATGGTGATCACGATTCCGACATACTGGCCGCATGCTGTAGACGTGGTTGAAGGGAGGGGGGTCGAGCATGTGGTCGTAGGTGTAGAAGTCGACGACGTGCTGCTCGTTGAAGGCGATGCTGTGGTCGTCGTGTTTCGGTTTTCGCTACAAGTGGTTGACACTGGGGGCAATGTGCTCACCACCGTTGTGTTTGCAGATATCGTAGAGGAGATCGTGACAGGAGTAGTCGAAGTCGTATTTGCGGATACCGTTGTAGAGACTGCGGTTGTGCTTGCTGATGTTGTCACAGAGCCTGTCGTGGTTGTATTTGCTGACAGCGTCAAGGAGGATGAAATTGTGGCCGTGCTTGATGATGTGTTTGTCCATGCCGATGAAGAAGTCGCTGTCGTTGCTGGCACCGACGTTGTGTTCGCCCATGTTGTTGACGAGACATCCGTCGTCGTGAAAACTGAACTTGTGTTGAAAACAGTCGTCGAGGTTGATGTTGTGCTGTTCGTCAACGTTGATGTGGGAGCACTTGTCGTGTTGAGTGATGTCGTCGCCGTCACCGTCGTTGAGACTGAAGTGTCGCTGGAAGAAGTCGTAGAAGCTGTTGTAGAAGCACTTGTCGTATTCGCTGACGTCGTAGAAGTTGTAGAAGCACTTGTCGTATTCGCTGGCGTCGTCACCGAGGCTGTCGTCGTGTTAGCCCACGTCGATGGGATAGCCGTCGTTGTATGAACTGAAGTGGACGCCAAAGTAGCCGTTGTATTTGCTGATCCAGTCACGGAAGGCGACGTTGTGGTAGTAGTCAACGTAGAGTTCATCCATGTAGTCGAGGAGACTGCTGTTGTAGTGTTCGACGTTACTGGTAAAGTAGAGAGCGTGCTGCTCATTGACGGCACTGTGGTAGTCGCTGTCGTTGTATTGGGCCATGTTGTCGACGAAACTGTCGTCGTTGTTGCCGTGGAGGCTGACGTTGTGTTAGTTGCTGTCGGAGAGGCTGTCGTGTTCAACGTTGATTCAGTAATTGTCGCTGTACTGGACGAGCTGGCTGTTGTGGTTGTGTTGATGGGTGTCGTAGTGCTAATCAAACTTGTCAAACTGCCTATCGTCGTTGTATTAGTCCACGCCGTCGAGGACGTCGTTGTGGTTTCGTTTGCGAAAGCCGTAGTAGCTGTTGTCGACACCGGCATGGATGCTGAGCTGTTGCTCCAGGAAGATGTTGCACTGCTTACGCTTGTAGAATACACGGTCGTATTTGACGTGCCATGGGATATTGGAGACGTTAAAGACGAAGTTGTCGAGTTCCATGGCCCAGACGTGGTGGTGGGGGACAATGTACTCGAGGACGATGGCGATAAAGATCCGCTCGTCGAGTTGGAGAATGGTGCAGACGAGAACGAAAGGGGCTTTGTTGCAGTATTGTTTCTGCTGCTAGAGGGGGCAGTCGTCAAAGGCGCCGTCGAGTCCGAAGAAGTGGCGATCGTTGAGAGCGGCGCTGTTGGCAGTGAAGAGCTTGTACTGTTTTCCAGAAACATGGAAGATAAAGGCGTGGATGAAAATGAAGTCGTAGTCGAGTTTGATGCTGTAGGCGAGGTAGACGAAGTGGGCGCTGTCGTATTCCGACTACTGCTACTCACTGCAGTTGTAGATGGTTCATTCGTAGGGGTGCTTGAAGAGAAGCCTGTAGGGGAACCTGTCGTCGTAAAGGTCACCGACCCGTTTGTCTGGTAGGTGGAGGAGGTCGTCGAGACAGTCGTATATGAGGCAGTACCGGTGCCTGTCGATGCTGTTGTCGTTATGGGAGCGGTAGAGCTGTTGTGGTACTTGGGTGTGACGCTGACGGTCACAGAGACAGTGACGGATATATTCGGATGCACAATCAGCGGATCCGTGCTGTTTGTGGATGAAGATGAGACCGCGGCACATGTTCCGTTTGGAGCCATGATTCCGTTGATGCAGCGGCAAGACTGCGAGCAGGAATTGCCCGGGGCGCCGTTGTATCCAGAACCGTTGTCGCACTCCTCGCCATATCGACTGTCGACAACACCATTTCCGCAGCCCAGAGGTGTGGCGCCGCGGGCGATGATGTACGGGATTCCGCTAGAGCTGTCGTTGAAGTGAAGGACATCGTCGTTGATTGCATTCTCACTATCGGCCTGGCTGCTGCCCGCGTCCGTGATCACGGCCAGGGGCACGAAAGCCCCAGCGCCAGTGGAGGGAAAGTTCACAATGAACTCATTGGCACTGCACTCCCAGTTGCTTAGACTGCTGTCGCTGATCGTTCCGAACTGCGGACTGCTGCTATCCTGGTCGGCGGTGGCCACAATGTGCGCGGCCTCATAACAGTCGAGGCGTCCACGCGCCTCAAACAGGCCGATTTCAGAGAGCGCATCCACTGTCGCATATTCCGCGTTGGCGTAGTAGCATGACAGAGACAGATATAGACCGGTGCCGGTGCCAGCGGCTGCAAAACGGATGCCATCGTCAATGAGCCTGAGAGCTCCGCGGCGCCTGGACGAATGATACGTCGTGTCGGTGCCCATTATGATGACATTTCCCGTGACCGCAGGCGTCCACATCTTCTTGGTGTCATTGAGAAACTGTATCCTGTGGAGCGCGCCGCAGTCGCTATCCGGGACGATGATGGCCTTGTACTGGGCAAAGTCATCGGATGTCATGTTGTACCATTGGGCCGCGGAGGCGACACGGACTGGACAGGCGTTAGAAATAGAAGTGGACCGTAGCTGAGCAGCTCCGGCTTAGCTTACCCGAGTAGTCGAGGACATCGGTGGCCCGTTTGTATTCATTATAGGTCATGTCGTCATAGAAGAGCAGATCCGCGACGGCAAGGGCTTTCCTTGCACAGAGGCTCACAACCAAAGCCCAGACGAAATGTTTGATACCGAACATCTTCGAGTTTGTAGCCTAGGGACTCGAAGAGCTTGGCGTAAAGATGAGATAAGGATGCGCGGACGAATCGTCGAGGCTGGGTGTCAATTGAACAAGAAACGAAGAGGACGGCAAACTGGAAAATGCATGACCAGCTGGCGGTCATGAGCAGATTGATTCGACACTTCCAGAGATACGGTTGCGGCCGCTGACGGTCTATATAACGCGAGAAGTAGGTCATTGTGTTATCCTATTGACGGCGAGCCTGGAGGGGTAGGCAAGACAGTGTGTCAGGCAGATCGAACAAAGTCGACATCCGAGCAGCTTTCGAAAAGATGACACGAGGCACGACACGAAAACGCCACAGTCTTGCCGTGAGCCACGCGCAGGAGAGTAGTCTCAGGGAAGTCGCTGTGATCCGGTCCTTGGTCTTGCAAGAACGGTCGATGTTTATCACGTCTAGCTGACTGTGACACTGCTGTTTCGCTTTCCCGGCGGCGGACCAGCCGGAAATGCCCTCTTTTGCCGGTACCGGATAGGGCTCTGTAAGATTGTGTTGCAGTCCAAAACGTCCCCCAGGAATTGGACCGTGTTTGAGGGTGAAGAGCGCTTCCGTAGACAACAGAATAGACCAGCACCAGGAAATGATGAGATCGAGACATTTTCCTTTTCTGTACGGCCCAGCGTCACATGGCAAGAGCTAGGATATCAAGAGACGGATCATGTCTCCTTTCGGCAAGGTGATTCTGGTGTGACCCTGGACGAGGTACAGAATACGAGAAACTGGGGTGACAAGGATGAGGACAGAGACGGGGAGCACTTCACCTGATGGCTTCGGGTGGTACGGGACCACCTCGGTCTTTGAAGTGCCGCTCCTCTTAGCGAGTGAGGCAATGAGTGTCTCTCAAAGCCTCCCGCGGGGAGAACAGAGAGAGGCACGACAATGGTGCGTAAGAATACATCGTGATACAGGCCCGTGGGACACGGCCCTCGACCACAGACACAGAGTGGAGCAAAAATGGGACTTGAGCTCTGCTGCACAATGCAAGCAGATGCACACTGCCTCCTGACAGCTGTCATGACTGCCGGCGGTAGGCGCAGGAGTGCGGGAGCTGTGGGGTGACGGGTGAGAAGCAGTCGCACGAAATGCAGGCACAGCGAGATTGCAGTGTAAGACACGTCCATAGAACTGACTTTAAGCGTAACACAGGGGTTCCCGTTCACGAGAAGCCTTTGCAGACACGGGGCTCGCCTCGGCTGAGCGTTCAGATGCTAAGAAGGGGTCATATATGAGGGGCAGAGTGACCGGCTGAGACTGACTGTGACGTGAGATGTCCCTTGATAGATGAGACGGAACGGTGAAAACACAAAGGAAGTCATGATTCTGGGCTTGGGAATAAAACAGGAGACTGGAATGGATTAGGAAGGTATTCGGGGCGCCAGCAGCTAGGCGAGAAGAAGCAGCGAGAAAAAGGTCTGCGCTCGAGACTCTAATGAGGAAATAATGAGACAAAAGGAGCTCGCTCAACGTTGAACGGTGTTTGAGGTGGCCTAGCAAAGCCGGTTTGGGTCTTGCATTCCAAGCAGCCTCGGCCTATCGGATGCGTGTCGGCTTGCGGAAACTCGGCCGGAAGTGTATTGTAGTAGTTGGAGACAGGAGCCTAGCAAAGAAAGGGGTAGCATCAGAGCAGAGAGTCGTTGCAGCGAAGAGTGTTGAGTGTTTGAGTTAAGTGTTCAAGTTGAATATAAGATGCAGGCCCGTTTCTCGTCGTGTATTTATCTCGCACACTTGCACGTCTGCGATTGATGAGGCCATTGCTGACGCCTTGCGGGTGAGGAAGTGAGATGAGAAAGACGTAAAGTGGAAAGGAGTAGGATGTGACCGGATTTGAAATGGCAATCAGGATGGGAAGCGGTTGAAATGCTTGCAAACAGTTTTCGGCTGGAAGGGAAGGGACGAGTGGAGGCCAGTGACATCGTTGTGAAAAGCGGGTTTGCAAATTTTTAATCATGTTCTGGTCTCGTTTGGGTCTGCGGCTTGACGAGTACTCAGATAGCAATACGTTTGTGGACTAAAGGGTCTGTATTGCGCGTTTATAGAGGCATTGATACGATCCTATATCTCGACTTATTGCAGGAACCATGCAAGCTGACCAATGCAACGTTGGCTAGATAACATGGCTTTAAATGCACTGAGGATGAATATCGTCAAATGTGTTCTGGATCGTAGCGTGTACATGATAAAGACGCAATGTGACATCCGGTTGTCTCTGTTCAATATTGTCGAGTCCGTGCCCCCCACAAGCCGGCTGCCATCCGCGTCTCCAGTGTAGCAGAGTGGCGATGAGGCCGTCGTGTTCCACGATTTTTCGTGCAGAAATATCGCCGTGCGCAGACACGATGAAAGATAATGTACTTGGTTGGGTCGTGATCTGGTACCATTGCATCGACTCTGTCCCTAGCCACTTCGTCGGCCGTGCGTGTCATTGGCGTAACGCAGCCATGGTGTTGAACGGTCCACCCGAGTGCGTCATAGTTCACTGGGGCGCAGCACCTTGTCCATCTAGGCGGCCGAGATAAGTGCCGGTCGACGTCTGTAGCCGCGAGTCTAGATTCAATGCCGGTGCGTTGTCGGATGGCCACGCCGGCCACGCTTGTCGTGGCGTTTGGCCCTCGACATGATGGTCGGTAATGTGGCCCCAGTCCTTGCTGATTCCAGAAATCACAGGAATATGTCAAGTCCGAATAGAACGGATCGCCGAGGCTTTGATGATGTGATCACGAGGGCTTATACTGTCGGGTTGGCCTTGTAGTTATTGACAGCGCACCGGCCGTTGCAGTGACGAATCACTTTTGCCTCTGGGATCGGCGCGTATGTCGTCAATGTGGCGGGGAGTCGTCATAATGCAGCCGCTGATATCCTTCCAAAACCGATCCGTGGCAAGGTCGGTCTCTTGTCCGCCGTTCCGAGACTTGCCGGCTAGGGAACGGATATCGTATCCGCCGTGTCCGAGTGGAATGCGAGCATGTCTTGAGAAAATTGAGAGGGAGCTCATCGTCTTTCAAGCCATCGCGTTGGCTCAGCCGCTCTTTTAACAGCTGGATTCTCTGTTTGCTACCCAGGACACATTTCGTCTGCATGTCGTGCAACATCAATCATGTCACGTGATAGCACCCCCTACGAAACGGCCTCTCGGCGGCGCAGGCCCCGTCTCGGCGCTTAAAACGCCTCGCTCTCAGCCTAAACCTGGTTGGAACAGGCCCCGCTCGCTATTTTGCCCAGCCTCGTCAAATGCGTCGTAGAACGCCTCGTCGCAGTACGAGTCCGAGTACCATTGTGTTTTTGGGCGTTTGATCCATTTCGTTCCTATCCCCCCATTATCTGGCCGCAATTGTTTCCCTCCGCCGTGATGAGTTACCAGCTGTAAGGACCCCAAAGAAGGCAGGCAGATGTACTAGATTGCTCATGTTTGCAGACCCCCAAAGATGCGTGCCGCCGTGCACGAGCACTGGGACATGGAGGATGTTTCCGTCCAAGCAACCAGCAGCAAGCTCGGCGAGACGCTCGGCCGTACCGTGCAGCTCATGCCCGAGTGGTCGCAGCTGCACGCTGAGCTGGAAGAGACGTATGCTGACTGTGATGAGCTTGTCATCGCCATCTCCGGCTGCGTCGCCGTCTGGTGTCGCAGCTTCACCGAGCTGGTGCAGGAAGCTCAGGCCACCGATGCAGACGCTGCGAAGAAGCAGTGGCTGGATACGCTTCTGGCGCAGACCAACCGCGGGCTGCGGGTTCTGATACAGGTGGGTGTCTGGTAGTCGGTCCTGTCTTTGTGCGGTTGCTGACTCTCAGATCTCGGCCAGGCCTGGCACGACATGGTCCTCTGATCGGTTTGCCTTTGTCGTCAAGATCCCCGAGACAGCCACTCTTGCTTTGTGGGACCTGTCGGGCGCATACAAAATCGGCATTTTGCACTGCTTCGACGAGAAGAAGAGGACCGCCGTGCTGCCGGTTCGTCCGGCTGGTGAACGTGGTGGTGATGACTGGGCCGACGTCGACGTGGATGCATCGACTGGCACAGCTGCAGTGGTCGACGTCCCGGCAACGGCCGCAAAGGCCAAGTGCGAGTACCTTCCGACGGTCGAGTCCCTCCCGCGTCCCGACACCCTCTTCAGCCGTCCGCCGTACTATCTGGAGCTGGCCCTGCTGGACTATGGCCGCGGCGGCATCGAGGTGCACTGCAGCCACAGCCCGTCGCTTCAGCTGCTGCACGATTATCTCACGCGCTGGTGTCGTGTCAATCATTTCAACACCGAAAGGCCTCCGGTGGTCACGATCAAGCTACTGGAGTCGTGCTGGGCTACCGGCACCTTTTACGACCGTCTGACCCTGGAGCCTCAGAATTCGCACATGAATTCTATTTTCTCCATCAACCCAGCGGTCATCTTGGCTTTTGTTGAAGGCGTTCTGGGCTACGATCTGGTTCCGGGAAAGACGTGGATGTTCCGTCGTGCCGTAGCATTCAAGCAGTGATTTTATTGTATTTCGCATGGATTGCCCTTACCAGGCCCAGTCAAATATTCCACCCTGTGCACTTTGCTCAGGCAGTACTCAGGTCGTGGTTAAGAAATCTCCGAAATTGGCAGTCAAGTAGGCAGTGTTTGCTTATGATGATGTTGTTGTTTAACGCCGCGGGGGGACCCCCAAATCTGGCCTCCTCCTCTCCTGCAGCATCCTCCTCTCCTGCAGCTGCGTCCTCTCCTGTTGTGGCAGCTGTGCTCTCCGCATTGTCCGAGCTTACCTCGGTAACCGATTCGTCCTCCTCGCCTTCCAGGATGATGTGCCCACTAGGCAGCATCACTGTCTCGTAAGGCGTCCCTATGGGGCGTGCTATGCTAGGCTCTATCACAGGGTGATGAATGTGCATGGGGAAGCTAAACTGACCATGGCACACCTGCAGGGGAGAGTTTTGGGCCATGTAGTGTTGGCACGTACCACTTTTGGAAAAACCCCGCCTCCATGATTCGCTTCTGTCGTGCCATATTCCCACATTTTCCCCACAAGTCTGCTTTTACCCCTTCCCATCGAGCATTTGCTCTTCGGCAAAAGTTCCTTTCTCTTCAAGCAGCCACAATGCCGTCATACAATCGAAGCCAGTGTCGAGTCCTTTTTATCTGGGACCTCGGTGACACTGACGATCGAATCCCACTCGGAGGTCTGGAGGAGATCGATGCCCTAACCAACAAGGACCTGCTCCAGTTTCTCAACATTCTATTAATCACCACCGGCGATATGGTCGTTCAGAATCCCAAGGCAGAAGAAATCTTGGACAATAATGAACCCCTCGAGCCAGGGGACTACACCGTGAGCGCAGATTCTATTTATGTAAGGATACAGTTGAAGATTTTACTCTCCTTATTTGTAAGTTTAACAAACTAAATCATATCACAACAGGTCACAGATGAGGTGGTTTACACACGTGCCTCGTCTATAACAACAGGAGAACGGACGAGAGAATTCCGAGAAGCAGTGCAAAAGCGAGATGGTCGCTGCGTACTTTCAAAGCTCGAGAACCAAGCTGCACGAAGAAACCGGTGGGCGGGATTCCAAGTTGCACATATTTTCCCCCTTGCGTATGAACAACAGTGGCTCGCCGACGACTACGGACGCTGGATCTCGATTGTCCCGCACCAAGGAGGGACGATTAACTCTGTGCAGAATGGCCTTGTTCTCCGCTCCGATCTACACGAATTGTTTGACCAATACCTGATCTCAATCAACCCAGACGTACGTTTGTCATTACAACCAGTAGACCGTCCTGCTTTGGAGTACAAATGAAATTCTCAAGCTAACATACCATTCGCTCTTCACCTAGAATGGCTACAAGATTGTTTTTTTCGACATGAACATCCACCAGCTTGCTGGCCGTACGCTTGACCGCCGCCTACTAGATGATCCAGCTTGCCCCCCCGAACAGCTGTTTCGATGGCACTTTCGACAGGCTGTTTTAACAAATATGCGCGGAGCTGGTGAGCCCGTTTTTGAGCATGATCATCCGCCGAACTCCGACATAATGGGTACGATCATGGAAGGCCCGAAGGCTGCAGAACGTATGGAGTTTGAGCTTTTCGACCGCTTAGCTCACTACGTCGAAATCACAGCCGAGAACAGGGGGGGGAAGGGAACAGGAGGGCCAGAAGGACCAGACATCGAAACAGACGACAGACAACGGGTCACCGCTGAGCACATAAACTATTGTCAAAGGCAAAGAGAGACAGAATAAAAGGCTCTGTCAGATTAGTGCGACGGCATACGAGATCTGTTTCTAAAAGACCAAAAGCTAATGCTGAACTAATCAAACCCTGTACTTGCCTACTGCATCACATCGTCGCCAGCCGGCTCAGTCCAGTCGGCTTGTCGTTTGGGCTCTTCCCGTTTCGATACTGCCACAGGCGGCTAACGTCCTTCACCTTGACCGTGCGCAGCTGAGATGTCTGGCGGGCCAGGATGGGGCTGGAGGCGTGGATCTTGACCTCCATGGCGATCTCGGTGCGCCTGGCTCCAGAAGCCCCGCAGCTATCGGTCAGGGAGGCCAGCCAGCTCTGCTCGAAAGCCGCGTGCACATCGGCGCTCTCGTCGCCTTCTCGGCCCACTTCCACGTCGCTCTCGATGAACTCGTTAATCTCCGCACAGCCGATAATGTTCCCAGTCTCGTCTCGCTCCAGCGGGAACATGCCATCCAGGTAGTGTTGGACAAACTGGTGGCCGCCGCGTGGAGACGACCGGGCAAAGACGCGACCGAGGAAGCGTGGCACCATCCGAGACTTGCGTGCCATGCCGACAAAGTGCAGGACGCCCCAGAGCGCCACAAAGTCGGACGTGTGCGCATAGTGCTCAATGTGGCCAATGGCGCGCTGCGTGATGGCCGCCGGCTGGCTCGAGCTCGTCTCGACAACCAGCTGCGGCGCTGGACCGCTGGCCTGCTGGCCTGCCAGTTTCTGTTCCGTAATGGGACTGTCGATGGAGAAGAGCTCTCGGGTCTGCGCGTCAATGGTGCGGTGTGGGTTGTTGAAGTGGTTGGCGGCGTTTCCAAACGTGTACACCTCCAGCTTGGCCAGCAGGTCCTGCGGCAGCTCCTGCAGCAGCCAATCCAGCACCAAGCCGCCCTCGATGCCACCTTGGGAGTGCAGGATCAGCACCACCTTGGATATGCCGGGCTGGTAGAGCTTCTTTTTGACCACGGCGTATGCGAGGCGCACGTCCTTTGTGGCATAGGCAAAGCTCCGCTGCACCAGACACTCCATGACGTCAAAGACGATGCCGCTCCTGTAGACGGATCAGTGTCTGCGCTCGTGGGAGAAAAAAGAGGCCGGCCCACGTCTTGTTATGGACGCCCAGAATGGGGCGCTTAAAGGTCAGTGCCAGTCGATCGAGGTTGCTCTGCATCCAATGCTTCCTGGACGTCAAGATCAGCAAGATTGCGGGCGGCAGGCTCGGTGGCTGCATCGACCTACCCGACAGCGACACCATTGATAAAAATCCACTGCTCGCGAGCGTACTCTGGGAGGGCGCGAGCGCATTCCGGGTTGGAGTGGTACTCGATTCCGCTTCCATTGAGCAGCATGCAGAGGACGTGGTTGAGAGCGAGACACAGGCCAACGACCACGGCCGCCGCCCAGACCGGCAAGAGTAGGGCCGAGGGCAGCAGGCCAAAGACAAAGATCAATTGCAGCACGGCGAGCAAGCCGTGGACGACCAGGCACCAGAGGTTTTGGGGGGTGGGGGCCAGCTCGGCCATGTGGCCCGAGTCGGCCGGGGTTGGCGGCCACACAATGTAGGGCAGCGACCAGGCGAGGCGGAGGAACTGGTAGATATCGTCTACCATCAGCTTCCCGGGCAGGTCGGTGTAGCTGTAGTTGACGACGGAGGCGCCGCCAATCTGCGAGGCATAAAAAGACGTTGAGTTTTCCTTGATCAGCGACGGCGGACGGCCTCGGGATGTTTGGTCGTCTACAGACGACGCTGTTTGGGCAGCCCCCCGTCGGTGTCGCGCCTGCGACGCCATTGTCGTGTCGTGGTGCAAGCCCGCCCGGGGGAGCGATGAATGAAGAGCAAGGAGGAAGAAGCTTGAAAATTAGCCGTCGGCAAAAACGGGGCGTCTTTATGCAGACATCAGATTATCCGTCAACGGGAAGGCACGCCTATTTTGCAGACGCCCGACGTCGTCAGGCGGTGTGAGACTGACGAGCGCTCTGTCTGGGTAGGGCTGAGGGTCCACTGTCAGTGAAGACGCCGCTGTTCAGGCCCAGACACCAGAGGCCGAAGCTAATCGCGGGAGGGTCCTTGCCGGCGACTGCGCGAACGCCCAATTCCAAGTACGCTTTATTAGCTTGCGACGGTCAGTCTGGATCCATCCGATGTCTTCCTTTCCCATCATCCCATTGCATTGAATGAATTGTATTGACACCAAGCGACTCGAATTTCGGCCAGTCTCGCCGTTTTTCTCTGCCATCTACTCCGCATTTCTACCAGTCCTTCCCGCCTGGTTTTGCGCGCTAATAGCATCGCTGTCAGCTTACGTGGGACATTCATTTCGCAAGCGACTGCGAGAGACTTGCAACCAGCAGCTCTCGCTCTCTCTCGCTGCGCCGCCGACCCCATGGCTTCGCCCCAGGTCATCTTCCTCATGGCCGACTACGGCCATGACCCTACCGGTACAGAGGCTGCCGTTCCTTACGCGCACCTGTAGCTAACACCCTCTTATCCAGAGACCGCCGTCCCCTTCCGCATCTTTTCCGAGGCCGGCTTCGACGTCGCCTTTGCCACCGAGACCGGCAAGTCGCCGTGCTGCGACCGCATGATGCTCGAGGGCGCCACCGGCCGGCTCCTGGGGGCATCGGCCGCCGCCGTCGCCGACTACGAGTCCATGCGGCTGACGGCGGCGTGGCAGGCCCCGCTCGCGTGGACGCAGACGCAGACGGCCACCAAGGCGGCCTTTTCGCTCGACGCCTACGACCTCGTCTTTCTGCCGGGCGGCCACGAGAAGTCGGTGCGGCAGGTGATCCGGTCGGCCGCCGTGCACGCCCTCCTGGCGGACTACTTTCCCCAGACGACCAGGGCCTCGTCGAAAAAGGCCGTGGTCGCGGCCGTCTGCCACGGCGTCATGGTGCTCAGCGAGGCGCAGCTCCCGTCGGGCGCCAGCGTGCTGCACGACGCCGTGACGACGGCGCTGCCGGCGCGCTTCGAGCAGGCGGCCTTTTGGGGCACGCGGGCCTTTCTGGGCGACTACTACAAGACGTTTGGGGCCGGCAGCGAGAACGTCGAGGATGCGGTACGATATTGCAGTGCTACGTCGACAACAGTCAAGGGCCAGGACACTCACACGCACAGGTCCGGCGGGCGCTCGACGATCCGCAAACACAGTGGAAGAGCAGTCTCAACCCTTTTGAGCCGTACGTGGACTTTTGGCCGTCCGTGGAAACGTCTGCTAATGACAATTGCCCAGTTTTGTCGTCGAGGACCCCCTGCACTACTACCTCAGCGCACGATTCCCCGCGGACGCCCAGCTGCTGGCAGAGAGGGCCGTGCAGCTCGTCAACGCCAACCGTGAATCTTCGTAGCGCTTCCGGGCCTGAAAGGGCCCCTGGCCATTATGGTTAGGCGTAACACTTGGCGGCACCAATTCCTAGTGTCCCCGCTGAAATGTCGCTCTTGTATCTTATCTTGTTATTACCCCGCCACTGTTCTCGTACTCGTAAATACTCGTCGCAATGCATTCCATTTTTGTGTAGCCGAGCTCTCAAATGGATAAACCTCAAAACGCCTTGTGGATATGTATGTACTCGCTCTCCATGCCCCCTTCCCCCCCCCCCCCCCCCCCCC
>RQWE01000046.1:14546-110404 GCA_004028395.1 Leptographium galeiforme
ATGCCCCCTTCCCCCCCCCCCCTCCTCGTAGCGGAACCCTTCTGGCTACGGTCATCGGATTTGGCGTCTCGCCATCTGATCATCAGAATCGTAATCATCAAGACTTGGATCCCGGTTATGAGCCAGCAACGGTGCCCTGCTGTCCCGCTGCGTCGTCTGTGCACGGCCGCTGCCTGTCGTCGTCGTTGGTGCGTCGGGCTCGTCCTCCTCGTCCGACACAACCATCTCCTCGTGGATCGTCGACACGCCGTCCTCTTCCCGGATGATCTCCGGCACGCTTACCTGCCCGGGCACGACAGACCAGCTGGCGGTGCGGTTCACCGCATCGAGGTGCGGCCGCGCCGACCGGCTTGCCACCACACCTGCGCCCACCACACTGTCGGACCGCTCCAAACTCGCGTGGCCGCCGGTGCTGCCCCACAGCTCCGTGTTGAGGGCGTGGTCAATGACCTGCTTGTTGAGCGCCGGCGCCGCCCGCGACACGTAGGCGTCAAACTGCGTGTCCCGCTCGTGGTTGTAGCTCGTCCGTCGCCCGTCAAAGTCCTGCTCGCCCTCCAGGACGTGGGAGCCCAATGGATTCGGATGTCCACGTGGCAGCGATCGCTGGATCGACGACGCCGCCGACACGGCCCGGCTGCGTGTCGAACCGCCGTCGGCGCCGCCCTGTGATGGGTACTCGGTCGGCACGTCATTGTAGGGGTTCGCGCGGAAGAATGGGTCGCTGCCGCCGACATTGCCCATCTCGATCTCCCGGTACCCGTCGCCGTATCCAAAGGGCTTCCCGTTCGCGGGGTGGACCATCTCGTCGCCGTCCCGCACACGGCGGAAGACCACAATCGAGTAGATGCCCAGAACGACCATCGACAGGCTGTCTCGTCAGCATTCAGAAGGCACGCGACCAGCCCAGGCCCCGCCGCCCCGCCACTCACAGTAGGCTGGAGTCGATGACGAGACCGATCAGCGACCAGTTCCCCTCCGATCGGTCAATGTACACCACAATATCGAGTCCAAGAATGGCGCCTGCACAGGTCATCTTGATGATGTGCGAGGCGAGCATGGTAAACGGCGTGAGCGTCTCGGCAACGAGCCGCGAGACCTCGACGATGGTGAGGATCAGCGAGACCAACGAGAGGCCGACGTTTGTGCATTCCCAGCTGCATGGTCAGCACGGTACCACCTTTGCGAATCTCTGCCGCCAGCGGGTCGCACGTACACCAACTCGACCAGCGGCACCTTATTCTTCTTGTTGTTCTCCTCAAAGTGCTCAATCGTCTCCGCAAGCCGGTACGAGAAGATGCCCATGAGGCCGAGCAGAGAGCCGATCTGGAGCAGCCAGATCGGAAAGAGGAACGCTTTGCGCCATCGTGCACGGTCAAACTGCGCCTGGTTGCGGTGAGAGGCCATGGTGCCGGAAGCGCCGGGTTCGGTCGGTCGCGGTCGTGGTCGGGGTCGGGGTCGTGGTCGTGGAGCTGTGTCGCCAGAGGGCAGAACGCAGAAAAAGAAGCGAGTAAGAAAAAAGACCGGCGCCCAAGCACCTTTTCAGCGCGAACTGGCCAATCCTTCCAGTCGGTGGCTTGCAAGCAAAAACGCCGGCCTGGCTAAGCTAGATCGCGCCATCTCCTCGTTGGACAGTCCGACAGTGGGGACCAGCCTGCCCTGCCGCCACTGGTAGGCTCAATCGTGAGCGCGAGACCTTTGTAGGGATGGTGGGCGGGGATGCCACTGCATAGGGACTAGCCGGCCCTTGGGAGGATGCGGCTGAGTCTGGCGGAGCGGCGCATTGCTCTGCTTTCGTGGAGTGGCCGGGAACGAGCCCTTTTCCGTCGCATTTTCTGATCTCGTCGTGCAGCGACCCGGCCGAGTGGCCGCTCAACTCAGCTGTGGAGACCAGATGAATTCAACACTCATCACGATGCACGAGTACTCCGTATCTCGACAGATTCCAGCGAGGGAAGAAGCTAATACCGAGTAATCAATTCTCAAAGGATGCGTCCCACCCTAATAAAGGCCCGCTCCTTCCTGCTGTCCCCCAGCGATGCTCCACACTAGGCGCATAGGGCATGCGCCACCGACAATTGCTAAATAGGGAAGCAGCGCTGTAATCCTCCGTATTACTCGTAAACAGCACAGAAATCCGCCGTCGGCAAACCCACTAATATCAGCACTGCCGCCAGCCCTGCGGACACCCACTCTTTACGGTTCTTCATCTATTACTCCGTAACTCGTCATAGCTCCACATAGTCACATGACACAGAGACAGATGCGCGTACTGGGAATAGTAAGCTTCATGAAGCATTTGGCGTCTGGAACAGCACCATTGTCACGATCCTACTATTCCGTCGTCAACATATCAACGCGTATCGACGCATATCGACGGCCCCGGAAACGACGTCACGATCGCCATCTTGATCCCATGCTGTCATCCATTGCTCAGTCACGTATACTAAACATAGGCATCGCCATCATCTCAGCCACAACAGCCCCCCTCTTCCCCTCTCGACGTTGCCCTCTCAACGTCCCCCCCTTTAGCGGCCCCTCCTTTTCAACGTCCCCGTCATCTTCGACTCTTACACCTTGCCACATCGTGACAGAGACGCCGATAACCGTTGGAAAGGATCGTCTGATTGAAACGAGTCACAGCTCCCAACCGACTGTGCAAACCGGTATTGGGAATGGCTAATTACACGCCCAAAAATAGCTCTAGCATGTCGGAGGCGAGTTCCATACACGACGGCTGTGTCTCGAATGGCACACAGAAAGAAACAATAGGATGCAGCGGGTATGCATGGAACAGCCACACTGCCATGTTCTATGCAAATCTCAAAAACTGCCAGTAAGAGGTTGCCAGTTGAAGTTGCCTGTATTGCTTGTCCAACGGGATATGCGTCTTACATAAAGTACCTCAAAAGAGCACGGCTCGATATACTGGTTCCGTCATCGAAGCATACTGCCTATGCTTCCATTCTATGTGGCTCTATTTCCCTCCAAATGGTACCCAGTCAGCTTTGGTGAATCGCACGCTTTCTACAACTCACACGAGGTATTCCCCTCCCATTGCGATAAACAACTCAGCATCATTTGCATGGTTTCTACCACCTTCTCTTCCGATTAGCGGTCACGCACGCATCTCGACAATCACCGCCCCGACTTATCCTCTTGAAAGACCCTGTGCGATTGGCTGGACTTGATACGGAGACGTGTTGCTATGACCAGGCTGTAGCTCGAAATCGAAGCTGCTGACTCATGATACTCCATTGAAAGGATACGATAACTAACCAAGGTCGTTTGCTGGTAGAAGTTGGGCAGATTTTGCCTCCCCAATATTCATATTTTTTCTGGTAAACGAGCGCATTTCTTTTATGCAGTGGGCCATCAGTATCGTGTGGAGCAAACTATCCCCTACCTCATCGATTGCGTAGGCGTTTATCATCTCAAATACTCAGCAGCCTGGTCACAATGAGTTAGTAGGAAATGCCATACGACATGCCGACTTGCCGTCCCAAATGGGTCGCTTCAAATACCATCATACCGGTTGAAACGGTGAGAAAACTGTCGTTTTCTAACGTGTATTTTAGCTGCACGGCGCTACCAGAAAGCCTAAATATAACAGCGTTTACCAATTATAGCGGCAATGGCTTGCTGCTAGCCCACTGAGACTGGTGACTCGATTGCCTTTTTGATATTGAATTGGAAGGCACAATATAAAAGTGGGTCCATCAAAGGGAAATGTGGGGTATATGCCGTGAATTAAGTGGGTCCTCCGTCAACGGAGTACTGGTAGCCTTGGTCTTACTTAGACCTCATATGCGTTTTTGTGTATGCTAGTAGGAATCTCGCACCAGTATATGGACTCCGTGCTCCTATAAATCTTCTTTTATTATCTATGGGAGATCAATGTCGAAGGGAAAAGAGCGCAGACAGAATCTAATCCGGCTTGATGCGGAGTGTAGAGATGCTGCTTTGATTTTATGTCAAACGCTGCGAAATGAGAGATGTTACATTTCTTCCAGCCTTGCCCGTACATCTGCAACGTTGACGCTACTTGCAACGAGTGTAATACCGCTGGTATCCATCCAGAGTATTTTACGTGACTACCACCAATGTCAAGCGAACTCGAATTAAGCCTTTTTCGCTGCTATCATTGAAACGTCATTCCTTGTGTGTCTTACTGTTTTACTGGGAAGTGCGATGGTCCTACCATACTTACACGGTGCATTTGCCCCTCACGCCTTCATCTCTTGTGCGTTGAATAAGAACTATTTCGTCACTGTGAGTGCATTTGGCGGATTTGATAGGTTGGTTCTGAAGAAGGAGCAAAGGCGAGGCCACATGGTCTGCCGAATCGGGCAGGTCTGTTGCTCGCACATAAATAAATGAGCATAGTTTCTCAGTAACACAAAGCCTTCTGATTAATATGTTCAGCGTGTGTGGAGTCTAGTAGTGGTTCGTCGATCGTGCCTTCTCTCTGCGTGTTATTCATCCGGAAATGGAGGCAACTCGAGTGTTCAGATGGGGAAAGGAAGAGCAGCACGACGTACGTGGCAGTCACCAACACAATGCCCCAACGTATGGTAGAAGGTTCTTTACTCCCCCTATGACGATGCTAATTGTCGGAAGCCTCGTAATAGCCATGCACACACTGGTTCTGCTGCGCCCAAACGTCCATAAAAGAACAGCCTGCGTCTCCTTTGGATCCCATTCTCTCTTGTCTTTCAATTATTCCATTCTCAGTATCTATTCAACACTTACGTGTGAATATCGATATCTTTTTTTTCAATCCGGTCGCTTGTTCTGTGATATCGCATTCACAGTCCAGGCTTCTATCTGTCTCTTCACTTCAGTCGTTCTACACACTAGTCTTCAGAAGTCATCACCACTCAGCAATCACAATGCCTTCCAAGAAGAAGGAGTTCTCGTTTAGCGTGAACGAGGTATGCTTTCATTCCTACCCACATCTGCCATCCCTTCCCTCTACACACATTTCGTACACCCTCCCTCCAGCTTCATCCAGTATACCTTCCATCTACCCTCATCATATATCGCATTCCTCCAGCCCCATCTAATATACCTTTCATCTACACACATTCCGTATGCCTTCCTTCTACCCTCATCCTATATCTCATCCCTTTGGCCCCATTTAATACACCTTCCTCTTACACATTTTCCGTATACCTTCCCTTTACCGTTATCCTATATCGCATCCCTCTAGCCTTATCTAATACACCTTCCTTCTACTTACATTCCGTTAACCTTTGCCTTTACCTACCCTTCTCTATATTCCTTCCTCTCTACCATTATCCTGTGTATCTTACTACCCTTACCTTATCCTATACACTTTCGCATCCTACCCTCTACATTAATTCCCCTCCAGCCTTATCCAATATACCTCCCCCTCCAGCCTTATCCCGTACGCCTTTCCATCTTACCCTCATACTATATCCCATCCCATCCAGCTTCATCCCATACACCTTCCCTCTACTCTCGTCCCATATGCCTTTCTAGTCTGCCTTCATCCCGTATATCTGCCATCCCAGTCCTATTTGCAATCTTTCCCTTCTTACCTATATCTGCCATCCTTCCCCTACTGCCCTCTATATTCCGACCCCGTATCTAGTTACTAACTTGTTTAGACGTACATTGACTACGCTGCAATCGAGGCAAGCTTTAAGAACAAGCTTAAAGCATTCAAGACCGTCACAAAGCGGGCAGGCTGTCGTTCCGTTGAAGACTGCATGCAGTCTGCAAAAAGGGCATCCGCAATCCAGAGAGTCCTTACAGGTCGTGGCCTGTCTGTCGGCCTAGCCGCTACAACGCAGTACATTGGGAACGCAATGACGAGCGAGCTTCCTTCAGAGGAAGAAAAGGAATATCAGCGTGGATTCGAGGCGCAGTTGCGCACACTAATCCTGCGCCTTCCGGATGTGGAGGTTGAGCGCCTGAGGAAGCAGCCACCGCCACAGGCGGTGGCAAAGGAGATGTTCTCGCGAACTAAGGAGAACTTCGAGGCTCTTCGGGAAATTCTGAATGACGGAAGCGCCAAAATCTCCGTCAGTCAGCAAGAGGTATCCCTGGCGCCTTTGGCGAGCGCACACCCTCGGAAGGCCATCAAGGCCGCCAAGGGCCCTGCGCGGCCCTCGACGCAACAGGCAGCACAACAGACATATCACGTGCAGCCGCCACAGGCCAGTCAGCCACCGACCATCCTGGACCAGATGTCGTGGTTCCAAGTCGGCCAATCACAGGCTCAGATTCTACCGCAAGCCACTGTATTTCTACAGCCTGAGAATCAGTCGGCTGAGCAGGGAGTCTCGTTCATGTGGCCTGTTGCGTCGGCGGCAGGGTACTCGACCGATCCATCGGTTTACTTGGATCTGTCCGGAGAACAGAGCCACGTCTTTGGGCAGGTCCAGGAGCAGAATCAGACGCTTCTGGGACCGGAGAACAACGAGCAGCCGCATGCTGAGATTTTGGCTGAGTGCCGAGAGGGCCTGGGCAGCCCACTGGCTGGCCAGCAGAATATTCTGCCCCAGCAGGATATCATGCCCGAGGAGGATGCCATGATCCTAAAGTATATCCTGCCCGAGCTGAATAGCCCGGTCCTGCCCTGTCAGAACATTCAGCCGCTGCCCCAGCAGAGCAGCCAATCGCAGTTCCCGCAAGACATCCTGCCATCGCTTCCGCAAAATGGCCAGCCCCTGCAGAACAGCCAGCCGCTGTTCTCGCAAGACATTCAGTCGTCGGTTCTGCAGAACGGAGAACTCTCGCAGAACAATCAGCCGATGTTCTCGCAAGACATTCAGCCGCCGGTTCTACAGAACGGCCAGCTCCCGCAGGACAGCCAGCCGACGATCTCGCAAGAGATCCAGTCATCGCTTCTACAGGACGACCAGTCTGCGCAGAACAGTCAACCGCCGACATCCGAAGAGGAGGCTTTCAACATGGAGTTGTTTCTCCAGCTGCTGGGGCAGTTCGAGCAGCAACAGGCACAGCTCCAAGCGCAGCGGCTCGATCAGGAGCTCAATAATCTGCAGGCGATGATCAACGAGCGGCAGCTCGAGCTTGAGCAGGGCCAGCAGCTCGGGCAGTCGTCCCATGAGCAACTTTCGCAGGAGCTCGATATGTTCGATGCAGATCAGGTCTCGGTCCAGGCCCAGCCCGACGAGGAGCAAGTGGGACAGCAGCAGCCGGCTACTGATCCCTTGCCCCTGACAGTGTCGCCTTCAAATTTGTCGGCTACTGACAGCAGCAAAAATGTTAGCATACCGTCCACTCCTTTGCTAGCAGAAGCGAAGCCACAGGAAATGTCAACGTCGCCTCTGAATTCGAAATGCGGTGATGTGTGTCTACCGCAATTCATCGAAAATGTCGAAAAGGTGGGAGTTCCAAACGCTGATGTTGACGAAGTCGGCATATATGACATCAATGATGAAGCCGATTGTGGTTGGATGACGGAGTATATCAAGTACTCCGTGGACGATTCTCTGGATGACTGATGCATACCGGGACCTACCAGAGGGGGGTCTAATGATTTTTGGGAGATATGAGAACGAGGAGATGGTGGAAGTCTGGTTTCGAAAACCGACGCATTGGAAAGGAGATTGGAACTGGCGTTTTGTCATGTGAGGTCAAAGGGCGTCGGTCAGTGAGTCTTGCTTAAGCATGAGAAGTACTGGCGAAACTGGTTATTGGGACGGTGATTGAGCTCCCGTCAGCGTTGATTTGTATCTATCAAAAACGAAAAATAAAAAATAAAAATAAGAAATTTTTCAAATAGTTTGTGTTCTGAGGTCGATTTTATGGACTTTATGTCTTGACGGCAGTGGAGAGCTATCAATAGGTGGACTCCGGCTGCTTTCCGGGGTCGGAAGCTGTGAGATACTTCATGAGGCAGGCACTATCCACGCACCAAAACGCTCCTTCCCGCCTCTGTCCCGGAACGCTCATTTTCATTTTCATGCATCTGGCGACAAAGCCTGAAACGATATATTTGTTACAGCGGCATGGTGCAGCCAAATCTATACCTCTTCCCCATCCTGTGCCGTATTGGCGCCCGCCTTTTCGCTCTTCTTTTCCTTCTTCTCCTTCTTTTCCTTCTTTTCCTTCTTTTCCTTCTTGTCCTTCTTGTCCTTCTTGTCCTTCTTGTCCTTCTTGTCCTTCTTCTCCTTCTTCTCCTTCTTCTCCTTCTTTTCTTTTTTGTCTTTCTTGTCTGTCTTCTCCTTTTTCTCCTTTGTCTCTTTCAGCTGCTCCATCTCCTCATTCTCACTCGGTTCATTTCCCTCGGCTACCTCCTCGACAATCGTCTCCTCCGTCTCCTGGGCATTCTCAGCCGTCTTTCGCTCGTCATTCCGCCAGTCTCTGGAAACGAAGATTCGATTCACGACCGCCGTCGGGGCCGTGGCCTTTTGTAGCCCCTCAGGCTCACCAGCCTTGGTCCAGCGAATCCACTCGGCACGGCGGCTGCGCCAGAGGTCGATGCGCCAGGCGCGCCATACCACACGGCCAGGCCAGCAAGCCCGCAGCTCATCCTCATGGGCGGCCAGCTGTGAGACAAAGGCCTCTTTGAGGTGGAACGGCAGCTCAACGTGGACCGCTGATGACTCGCCCACACGGGACGGCCGCTGCACAATGCTCACGAGCACGGCGTGACCCGCCGGCGACGTTGCCAACTTCAGGTAGAAGGGCACCAGCTGGGCCACCAGCTGCTTAGTCAGCGGGACGGAGGGTCGGCCGGGGGTCTGCTTGTCATTGCTGCTACTGGTGCTATTCAGTGCAGCCACAACAACAGATGCCGACGCGTTCGAGGTTGTCGCTAGGCGTGCGAGCTGCTCGCCCGACAGAGCCGATATCGACGTTTGCACGGCCTGGGCCGGCGGGCCGGAAATGGCCAACAAAGCCACCAACAGATGGCAGCCATGGGCGGTGGCAGCGGCCTCCTTCTTTTCATCGCGAACGTCCTGTCCTGGTGCCCCGTCGGCCTTGATGGCATCGCCCTCGGCGTCTTCTTCTGTCCCGAGACCCAGCCGTGCCACCAGTTTTGCGGCGTCACTGTGCCGCTCGGCACCCACAGCTTGCCGCAGGGCGTCGGTCAGCTTCCGGATCACGGTCGTGTCCACGGAGCGTGCGTCACACCGCACAAAGAGCGTCCGCAGGGCGCTGAACCGTTGACGCTCTACCAGCTGTGCCACCACGGACGCCGGGGCGGCTGTGCGGCCAGAGAGAGATGCGGCTGTGGGCGGTGCCAATATCTGCTGCTCGACCACCGCGGTAAGCTCGTCACGGCCCAGCCGCTCCAGCACGCGCATGGCTGGGTAGCAGGCCACGTCGTTGCGCAGGTAGACGGCCATGGGACGAGCGAAAGAGGTGGATGTCGACCCAGCCTTGTCCTCGGCACTCGGCTCCGTCTCGGGGCGTGCTGCAAAGGTGCTGGCGTATAGCGCCTTGAACAGCCGCGCCGGTCCGCTGGTCACCAACGTCTCCAAGAGCCGCGAGCCGATGCGGTCGTACACGAGCGTGCGGACCAGCTCAGCCGCCGGTGACTGCGGGTCGGAGAGCGTGGCGGGTGCACCGGGCAGCAGGCGGCCGAGGAGTGAGTCTTCCTCTTGTTTGTTCTTGGCCTCGTCGCCCTTGTTGGCCTTGGACTTTTTGCCCTCGCCCATCTCGAGCTCCAACAGCAGCTGCAGCACTGGGTTGCCAGTCGGATGGGTCGCCAGCACGCGGAGGGTGGCCGGGTCGAGGGCGGCGACGACGTCGGTCAGGATCTTTCGCACGGCGACAGCAAACGATGGCGGCACGGTCCGGACGCCCGAACTGCCGCCGCCGTCCTGCCGCGCGCGCGCGTCTTCGCCCGCCACCGTCACGACCTCCTTCTTTCGGCTGCGCATGAGCGTCCGCGTCGCCAGTTCGTTGAGCGGCCGTCCTGACAGCACGACGAGGAGCACGCGGAGGGCGTGCGAGGCAAAACGGTCTGTCAGCAGTGCGGACATGTGCGGCTCGAGCTCGTCGAGCACAAACAGAAAGAGCTCTTCCAACGAGGCGTTCGCCTTGTCGTCGCCATTCTGGTCGTCGTCGCCGCCGTCGTCGTTGTCGTCGTCGTCCTCGACGCCGTCGTGCCCGACAGCGGCCGCAGACTGCAAGAAGAGTTGCTCGCAGCAGTGGCCAGCGAATCGGTGCGTCACCAGGGTCATAAAGTGTTCGGAAAAGGCGCGGAACAGCCGCTTCTTCTGGCGAATTGACGCCAGCTGGATCAGCCGTTCCATCAGTCGCGAGCACGACTGGCTGCTGGCGACTTTGAGTTCTTTGCCGCGGGCCTCGTGAAACACGTTGGCCAGGAACACGCGCCGCTCCTCGGGCGTGTCAAATTCGTTGAGCTCCAGAAGCTCGTCGGCCCGGCGAAAGTACTCTTGTTCTGCGTCGCTGAGCAGGCCAAAGAACTCTCGGGGTTCGCCGTTCCCGGCGTAGTCTCTATTTCCGTCGTCAGCGCCGCCATTGTAGGCAGCGTCGCCCTTGCTGTCTTCGTAGTAGAGGTCGTTGCCGTTGGTATTGGCATTGACATTGTCGTGGCTGCGCTCGTGGAAACGTTGCCGCTTTGTGTCGCGCACCTCCTCGTCTTGCTGCTCGAGCTGGCGCTTCTTCTGGCGTCGCTCGTCCCGCACGAGCTGCCTCTTTGATTTGCGTTCTTTCGCCATGGCTGTGAAGAGAGGTCGCGGTCGCCAAGGCAGAAATTTTGTACGACAATAATCGTGGTTGGCGAAATAGTACGGGTATGGCAGCCAGAAAAAAAAAATGGCAGAAACCCGGCAGAAAAAAAAACGTATCTTATCTTGTGCTCCACCGCAGCGCAGGAACACTAGAATGCCTTGACCGCTTGCGCCCCACGCACACGGTCACGTGTGTACCCAAGTACCAATGCGACGTAAAGTTGAATGCATGATTCTACTCTACATTGTATTTCTAGCTCTACTTCAGCTCTACTTCAGTTCCACTTTAGCTCCCTTTCAGTTCACCTCTCGCCGCACGGCCTCGAGCGCCTTGACCAGGCCCTCGACAGTTCCAGGTCGCGTCTGCAGGTTTAGCACGACGCGGAAGAAGCTGCCGTGCGGTCCCGGCGCAAAGTCGACCATGTAGCCACGACGAACGAGGAGTCGGGCGGCAGTGCTGGTGCGACGGGTGTTGACGCTGCTGACGGGATCGGCGCGGCCGTTGCTGCCATAGTAGAAGCACACCTGCAGGCACGGCGGCGGGTTTGACGATATGAGCACGAACAGATCCGGGCGCTGTGCGAGTCGGTCGGCCAGCAGGGCCGCCATGGCAAAGGCGTGGTCCACCTGCCGCTCAAAGCCGGCGGCGCCTTCGTACACCCAGGCCAGGGCGAGCTTGAAGCTGTCGGCGTGGCGGCCGCACTGCAGCGTCAGGTCGGCCAGGTCCCAGACTTCGGCCGCATCCTCGTCGGGGTCCGTGGCCGCCTTGTCGGTCGACTCGGCGGTCGGCTCGTCGTCGCTGTGGTCGCTGTCGTCGTGAAAGAGGTAGCCGGCCGGCAGGGTGTTGGCGCGGTGAAAGAGGCGCAAGTCGGGCCCCAGCAGGAACGAGCAGGTGGTTGGCACGTTGAGCATCTTGTGCGGGTTGGCGGTCAGCGAGTCGGCGAGGTGGGAGCCTCGCAGCTTGTGGCGGTGCTGGGCGGAAAAGATGGCGGGGCCACCCCAGCTGCCGTCAATGTGCATCCACAGGCCGTGGGCCTTGGCCATGGCGGAGATGGCTTCGAACGGGTCGTACGAGCCCATGACGGTGGTGCCGGCGGTCGCATTCACGTACAGCGGGGTGAAGCCGGCGGCCTTGGCGGCGCGGATGCGGGCCTCGAGGTCGGCGGGGATCATGCAGCCGTCGTTGTCGACGGCGACGGAAAAGACGGCGCCCGAGCCGAGGCCGGCGGCCTGGGCGGCCTTCTCGACGGAGTAGTGGCCGTGCTGGCTGGTGAAGAGGGCGAAGCGGCGGTTGGTGCCGTTTCCGTGGTCCTTGGTCTCGGGGTACAGGGTGTTGCGGGCGACGATGAGCGAGGTGAAGTTGGAGGCGCTGCCGCCGGCACAGGTGAAGCCTCCGGCGCGGGGGCCGGTGAAGCCAAACTGCTGGGCCAAGGCGCGGGCCGTCGTCTTTTCGATGACGGTCAGGGCCGGTGACACCTGGAAGACGTGGACGTTGGTGTTGAGAACGGACAGGACCAGCTCGGCCACGACGCCGACGGGCGTGGTGCTGGCGTACAGCTTGTCGAGGAAGCCCTGGTCCCAGGTGTTGACGCTGAGGTCGAGCACACGCCGGACGGTCTCGAGGAGGGCGGTGCGGCCGCCGCCGAGGCCCTGGGGCAGCTGGAGGCCGAGGCGGGCGGTGACGTCTTGGGGACTCAGCGGCTCGACCAGGGCGGTGCGTGGCGGCAGGTCGGCCGAGGAGGCAGCGGCCGGCCCGCCCTGGGCGCGTTCGGCAAAGGCCTTGTCGGCGTCATCGATAAAGGGCACGATCAGGGCCTTGACGGCGTCGATGAGCTGGTCCGTTAGCGGTCATGCAGCGGCCACGCAGCGGCCATTCAGCGGCCATTCAGCGGCAGGTAGCGGCAGGTAGCGGCAAGTAGCGGGCGACGGCACACACCTCGGAGACGTCGGCGGCGCGGTTTGGAGGGGCGTCCTGGGCCGTGGCGGCTGCTTCCGCACGGTTGCCGGCCATTTTCCAGTCAAAGTAAGCGTTGTAGAGGCGAGCAAGCCGCCCTGGGAATGGGTCCTGGCATGGTGCTGTACTTTACAGATTTTTTTGGAGTCGGCGGCAGCCAATGGGATGTGCTGGTAGCTCTGGTGTAAGCCAGCCAGAAACGCCCAACTCGTTCTGGATGGGTGTGCGGGGAATCGGCAGCGGCCATGTGCTGGCAGCTGGCAATGGCGCAATCGACTCCAGCCGAGATCGGCAACGGCCGAACAACGTCGCCGCAGTCTGGGGACGCATCAAAGTGTGCGGTCAAGTCCTCTTTTGCCGTTTCGTGTTCTTCCCAGTGCGAGGGCCGTGCACGGACAAGTGCACGCGTAGCGTCATGCCTCTTGGCCACACACTGGCTGGCGGACGGTCGTGCCCGACAAAGCTGAGGCGGCGGTCGGACAGCGACTCGGACAGCGACTCGGACAGCGACTCGGACAGCGACTCGGACCTGCAGCCCGCAGTCCCCCACGTGGTGGCGAGTCCGGACGACGCAGTGTCGGTGCATGGCCAAGGCGAGGCCAAAGCGAGGCCAAAGTGAGGCCAAAGCGAGAGACGGACAGAAGCGCTCTCTTGTCTCTCGTCTTTTCGTCCCGCGTGACGCCTCGCGGCGATCGGCGGCTGCACTGGCCATGCTCCGTGCCCATGTGGCTCGGCCATCATGCCAGAACCCGTCGACGGCCCCCCCGTGGCGATGTCTGGCCAGCGACGCCCAACAGATTAATACAGTCCTTCCGGCCTGGCTTTCGCTCAGACCAGCCTAGCGTTTGTGGTCGAGTCTGGCTGATGCAACGCCAACGGAGAAAAAAAAAATTAGGGGGCTGCGATGCTGCAGGGGTAGCCCCCGTTCCAACGTGTGATAAGAAACGCTCGCGCAGACTTGGTGTGTGATGGGCGAGGCGGATGGTCGAGAGAGAGCGCGACAACAGAAAAGGGCAAAAGGGTGTTTTTTATTTTTGGGGGTTTTTCTTATTTTACGCCCACCGCCATCTCCCCCTCTTTACTCCGTATCTGGCCTTTGCAAGCTGGGCGTACTGTACGTCCATCTCCCAAAGCAGAAAGAACAAACGAGAGCGCGGTCGCTCCTGCCCCGCTGGACCATAGTCGTTTTTAATTCTCGTTTCCTCTCGACTTTTCGCGTCTGATTCCCTCCTTTCTTCCTTTCCCAGGGACGTGTCTTTGTTGCTTCTGCTGGCCCCCTTTTTGTGTTGTTGTTTCGGCCGTTGTTGTTTCGGCCGTTGTTGCTTTTTGCGCGGTCGCCTGCCACCCTGCGCGCCAGTTGTTTTCTCGACCAGTACAAATAGTGCGAGACGGCAGAGAGGCGCTGTACTTGTACTGCCTGAATTGGCGACCGTTTCGGGCAGCCTCGTCCCCACGTCCGGCGTTATCATCGACACGACACAACAGACGCGACACCCCACCCACAACCACCACGATGACTTCACGCAACCAGCCGCCGATTCCCATCTCGATCACGATCTGCGGCGACGGCGGCTGCGGCAAGTCGTCGATCACGCTGCGGCTGGTGCGCTCGCAGTGGACGTCCGACTACGACCCGACGATCGAGGACAGCTACAGCGTGACGCGGCGCATCGACGGCGCCACGTACCACCTCGGGCTGACGGACACGGCCGGCCAGGAGGAGTACCGCGGCATGTGGGCGTCGTCGAACCTGGGCGCCGACGGGTTTCTGCTCGTGTACGACATCACGTCGCAGGACTCGCTGGACGCGCTGCAGTCGTTCAACGACATGATCGACATGGAGGCCGAGACGCGGCTGGACAACGCGGCGCGCGTGCGCGACGCCGAGGACGTGCTGTCGGCCGAGGACGCCTTTGGCAGCGGCGCGCGCACCGTGCCGCCCGTCAAGATTGTGGCCGGCAACAAGTGCGACCTGCAGGAGAGCCGCCAGGTGCCGGCGGCCCGCGGCCTGGACTGGGCGCGCCGACGCGGCTGCGGCTTCATGGAGACGAGCGCGCGGCTCGAGGTCAACATTGAGGAGACGTTTGCGCTGCTCGTGCGGCGCGTCGTCGAGGCCCGCCGGCTGGCCGAGCTCGGCGTCACCGACCACGGCCACATGGACCGCCGCGGCGTCACCAAGCCGCTCAGCCCGCTGCCGATGGCGCCCGACGACAGCGAGAAGCTCGGGCCCGTCGGCCTGCGCGGGCCGCGCATCCAGGGCGACCGCGTCGGCCGCGACTCGGACGGGCGCGGGTTCTGGAAGCAGCTGCGGTGCTGGTGAGGAGCGTGGGCGGCAGAGTGGCGGCAGACGGCAGAATGGCGGCAGAGTGGGCGGCAGACGGCAGAATGGACGGCAGAACGGACGGCCAAATGGCCAACTGGGAAACACGGTTTACGGCAGATGAGACATGAGGACGGCGGCATGAACGGCATGGCGCTCTGGGCAAATGGGGTTCTTGGTCCGTCTACGGCGACAGGCGTTGCTGGAGTTTATGTGACTTGCATTTGGTATGAACTGAAATGGGAGGGGTTGTGTGGCATGGTCGTGTGTTGCGTCTGATTTGTACGAACTGGGCCCGTCCGAGTCGAAGCCGTCTACTGCTCGTCCGCCCAGTCGCGCCAGCGGCGGAACGCGGCGTAGGCCAGGCTGTGCTTCTTGCCCTGGTAGCGCGTGACCTGCAGGGCCACGTCGCGCCAGTGGGCCGACCGGCCGGACCAGCCGGCCTTGCGCATGAGGCTGACGAGCGTCTGCTCGCGGGTCCAGCCCTGCTCGACGGCCACGTCGGGCAGGTACGTGGCGCCGTAGCGGCGGCCGCCCACGACAAAGGCGATGCGCAGGCCGTGCGTGCCGAGCTGCCAGTCCATGGCGTCGGCCGCCGCCTCAAAGTCCGTCAGCAGCGTCACCGCCACGCGCAGACACGGCAGCTCGCGCGCCGCCACCGGCCGGAACCGGCTGTCCTCGAGCGCCGCCGTCAGCGCGTACGTCGCCAGCCCCTCGGCCAGCGGCTGCGCCGCAAACGTGCCGATGCAGCCGCGCAGCTCGTGGCCCGTCTCGTCGTCCGCCGCCGCCGTCGCCGCGTAGCCCTCGGTCGTGTTCCACGTCACAAACAGCGGCGTCTCCGTGTCCGTCGCCGTGGCCGTGGCCGTCGCCGTGGCCGTGGCCGAGGCCGTCTCTGCGGCGGCTCTCCCGCCCGTCGCCGCCACATACTCGCCATAGCTGCGCTCCACCGCCGCCAGGTCCAGGCTCGGCCGCTTCTCCAGATGCGCCACCAGCGTCTCAAAGCAAAACAGACAGTGCGCGGTCGTCGCCATGGCTGCGAGGGTGAGCAAAACCGAGAAAAAAAATAAAAAATAAAAACAACAAGCACCTGTCAACAGCAAAGCCGTCGTCGTCGTCCTCCAGCTGCCCCGCAGAGGACCCGCGTCATCACGTGCAACGTCCTGTCACGTGATCACATTCCCAAGCTGCCCCCACATGTCGAGATGCCAGACATCAACAATTAGTCACCTAGAGCTAATCTCCCCCATTTCCTAGGGTAGACCGAGGCCCAACCATCTCGAATCCATCACCAGATCTCGGCAGAGCCTTTTTTCCAAAGAGGAGAAACGGACCATTGCTGTACGGAGTACGCGTATCCATTGAACCTGTACAAGTACGACGTACGTCGTACTGCCCTGGTCTGGCACGGCTCTTGGCTCCCCCCCTGGTCCCCTAGCATAGAGCGCACTACGGAGTCCCGCAAACCGCCAAAACAGACGCCTTCTCCACACTGCTGTCGTCCTGCGTCTGCTAGTCCCGCCGTCTCGTACCATTCATTGATCCTGCAGGCGTCCGTCGTCCGTCGTCCGTCGTCTTCGGCCCTGCCTCGTCCCCGGCATCGCATTTTGTCGCCCTGTGCCGCCCGCTGGCAGGATTCACGTGATCTGCGTCCACCGCCGCCCAAAGACGCGGTCGTCGGCCACTGTTCTCCCCAGTCGGCCACTCCGTCCTCGATCGCTCCAGCGGCTCGTCCACCAGGCCGATCGCCCCAAAACACAGCCTGGCCGTGCGCTAGCACCTCACCGGCCATTCCAGCAGCGAGGCGGCCCATCCCCCGGCGCCTTCCCCTCTTGGTGGAGTCACGTGGTCTACTGGCTGAAAGAACGGCGCCGGTCCGCAAAAAGGGCCCCAAGTTCGTCGACTCTGTCCTTTGTTCAACCTCTGCTCGTCTGCCCTTTTACCGTTTCCACCAGCGAGCGCCGCGGCCGAATTCGTCGCCATCCCCGGAGCTGCACCCGCACAGACGCTGCCGCATTGCGACCTTGTCTGCGAGCTTTTACGGTTCTGTCGGTCTGTTTGCCCGCTGACCCCTTTTTGTCATTTTGTGATTTTGTGATTTTGTCATTTTCGTCTTTTCGTCAGTTTCGTCCTTGTTTCTTTTCTCTCCGACAGCTCTTCACACACATCCCGCCATGTCCACGACGACGACCACGTCCGGCCTCACGCGTCGGCGCGGCGGCGCCGGCAATGGGGCGGCTGCCGGGTCGGGCAGCGCAAACGGCAGCGCAGAGGCGGCCGAGAGCCACAAGGACGCGACGCCCGAGACGAGCTACGAGCAGGGCGACAACGGCCACAAGATCGCGTACGACCCGCGCGACCTGAGCGAGAGCGTCGAGCGCGGCAAGCAGCCCAAGCTGACGCTGATGGAGGAGGTGCTGCTCCTGGGGCTCAAGGACAAGCAGGGCTACCTGTCCTTTTGGAACGACAACATTTCGTACGCGCTGCGCGGCTGCATCGTGCTCGAGCTGGCGCTGCGCGGGCGCATCAGCATGCAAAAGGACGCGGCGCGGCGCCGCTTCCCGCTGGCCGACCGGCTGATCGAGGTCGTCGACGAGACGCTGACCGGCGAGGTCCTGCTCGACGAGACGCTCAAGATGATGAAGGTCAGCGAGAAGATGAGCGTCAGCGCCTGGATCGACCTGCTCAGCGGCGAGACCTGGAACCTCATGAAGATCGGCTACCAGCTCAAGCAGGTGCGCGAGCGCCTGGCCAAGGGCCTCGTCGACAAGGGCATCCTGCGCACCGAGAAGCGCAACTTTCTGCTCTTTGACATGGCCACCCACCCCGTCGCCGACGGCGGCGCCAAGGAGGAGATCCGCCGCCGCGTCCGCACCGTCCTGACCCAGCGCACCGTCGTGCTGCCGCCCTCGCAGTTCTTGCCCGACAACCTCGAGTTCCGCTACCTGCGCACCATTTCCATGGTGTGCGCCGCCTACGCCGCCAACGTGCTCGAGAACGCGCTCAGCACGCTCGGCCACGAGGCCCGCGAGCGCGCCTTTGCCCAGACCGACGAGCTGCTGGCCGAGTACAGCCAGTGGCCCTTTGGCCGCAAGGCCACCGCCAGCGGCATTGGCGCAAACCTGCCGCAGGTCATCCAGGAGGTGTGTTGTGGCCCGCTCTCTTTTATTGCTATCCTAACCCCCCCCCCCCCCCCCAGGAAATCGCAAAAGCAAAGGACAAGGAGCTCCAGCTCGAGGTCGTCGCCGCCTGCCTCAACGTCTTCACCCGGCTCGACTCCATCCTGTAAGGCTGCGCCTCGGGAGACCCGGCCCCGGTCATGTGATTTTCCGCGCCGCCTTGGGGCAGGCGCGGGGCCAGAAAAGGCGGGCACAAGTCCTTCCTTCCACGTGCCGTTATGCCTGCTTTTTGTACTTGGACAGGGAGGGAAACCCAATATATGGGACTCGGCGTTCGTCGCTCTGGATTACTGCAATCTCTTTTCGTTTTTCCCCTGCCCGCGGCAGCATGTTTGTCAAGTCTGTTCATAGAAACGAAAATGGCCTCATTTGGTGCCCATTTGATGCTAAATCAACGCCGGAATGCTCTCCTCTTGTCCCGCTTTCCGTGCCTCTCTTTTTGTCGACTTTCCTTCCCGTTTCCCTCTTCACACTTCACACTTCCTCCTCTCTCTCTATACACGCTCGCCCGCTTCCTCCCCTCTACTTCCGCCGCCCTCCAAACGACCCCTCAAAGCCCGGCCGGCCCTTGCCCTTGGCCCCGCCTCCGCCCCCCTTCTTCTTCTTGATCCCCGACTGCCGCATCTGCTTGTCCTCCTTGCGCTGCCGCAGGTTGCCCTCCCGCTTCTTCTGCCGCTCCTGGATCCCCCGCTCGACGCCTTCCCGCCGCTCCGCCCAGTCGCGCTCGCTCTTCTTCTTCGTCTTCTCCTTGCGCTTGATCGCCTTCTTCAGCAGCGACTCCGTCCGTCCCATGTCCGACGCCGCCGCGCCCGCCGCCGCCGCGCTGCCCGTCAGCCCGCTGCCGCCGCTCGTCTTCTCGTCCACCGCCGCCCGCCGCCGTGCCGACAGCCACCGCTCCTTCTCCTCCACCTCCTTGCGCGTCTCGTCGTCCATGCCGGCCAGCCGCTTCTTCTGCGACTCCAGCTTCGCCAGCTGCGCCCGCACGTCCGACGCCGCCGGGCCCTTGCGCCGCGCCGCCGCGCCGCCCTCGCCGTGGCCGCCGCTCTTGACAAACGACAGGTCCCGTGACATTTTGCTGCCGTCCGAAAACGCCACCAGCCCAAACGACAGGTTCGTCGCCTCCGGAGACGCCGCGCCCGCCCGCACCAGCGGCGATCCCCGCGCCGACGCCACCGCCTCCTCCCGCTTCTGCTCCTCCTCCGCCCGCGCCTGCTGCCGCAGCTGCTTCTTGTGCTGCTTCCGCTCCGCCTGCTTCTGCCGCCGCGCCTCAATCATCTCCTGTCGCGTCCGGATCGGCTTGCCGTCCGGCCCGTCCGCCTTGCGCGCCGCCCGCAGTGCCTCGATGCGCGCCGCCAGCCGCGCCCGCAGCGCCGCCGTGTCGCTCGGCACCTTGATGTGCGGCCGCCCCGTCTTGTCCGAGGGCGCCGTCGACGACACCGACGTCGTGCTCGCCGTCTCCTTGGCCTCCGCCACCCCGGCCCCGTCAAACGTGGCCGATGGCGCTGGCGACGCCCCGGATGACACCTCGTCCATCACCTCCTCGCTCTCACCAAGCGCCCCAAAGCCGATCCCGTCCGCCAGGATCTCGTCCCCATCCTCCGCCTCCTCCTCCTCGCTGTCCGCTTCGTCCTCTGCGGTGTCCTTTGCCTTTGTTTTCGACAGGGGCACGTCCTTGGATGGCTTCACCTTGGACGGCTTCGATGGTCGCGTCTCCTCCTCCTCCTCTTCCTCCGAGTCTGCCCCCTCTTCTGCCTTGTCCTTCTTTCCGGCCTTCTTCTGCTTCCGCTTTTCTGCCTTGCGCTCCGACTTTTGTTGCTTCTTCAACAGCTTCTCGGCCCGTCTTTGGGACATCTTGGCTTCTCCCAGGCTGACCTCCACCTCGTCCGTCTCCTCGGCATCCTCCGTCTTTTGCTCCTCCTCGTCGGCTTTCTCTGTCGGCCCCGTGTCTTCCGACAGCTTCGCTTTCTTGGTGGCCGCCTTCTTCGGCTGCTTCGCCGGCCTCAGACCCTCACGCGGCGCCTCCTTGACCACGCCTTCGATAGCGTCGTCGCTGTCCTCGTCGCTCTCCTCGTCATCGTCGTCCATGCCGTCCACCTCCTCCAGCTTTCGTTTATTCCGCGCCGCCCGCTCCTCCATCAACTCCTTCACGCTCTTGTTCAGGTCGTTGTCCGGGTCGAGGTTGGCCCGCCGTGCCGCCCTCTTCTCTTCTTTCGACTGCTTCTTTCGATTCCATTGTTCCTGTTGGCAAATCTCGGGTCAGCATCTGGCCATTTCTGCCTCGCATTCTTGCATCCCCACATACGCTTGGTTCGTCTCCGTTTCCGTAGTAGAGCTTCGCCGGGATCAGCGACAGCAGACCGTCAAAGGCCGCCGCATGCTGTCGGAGCCGTTCCTGCACATCCAGCGTCAGCTCCATCCTCTTCGCGGCCGTCTTCCTCTTCTGCTTCGACATGAGAAAAAGTGGGGGCTGGACAAACCTGCAGAGCGTGAGCGCTCATTGTTGTCTATGTCTTGCTCTTGTCCTATCAGACTCAAAGTGGGAAAGGACAGTAAAATAAAAGTGCGATTAGAGCCGCGCACGCTTTGTGAATCTCAGCTCAGACCTTCCCTCGCGACAACGATAGCCAGCAGAAAAGGGAAACCAAGCAATTTTTCTTTTTAGCTGCCGGAAATTTTTTGTCGGTGTATAGCGAAATCTTGGCAGTAATTTCTGCCGGCTACTCATTAGCTCGCCATGGGCGGTGAATATTCCACCGACGACATCACGTGTTCTGTATCGAGTCCTGCCATCCAACTGGCTCGCCAAGATCCATTAAGAAAGCGGGTTGCTATGAACATACTCAACGCTACCGTGATATAAAAGCCCCCTCATGAACGCCGCCTGAAAATAACGTAGGGAAAAAATACCAAGCGCCTGAGCTATGCGGTCATCAGATTATCAAGTACACAAAAACCGAGACAGATCGAGTTTGGGCTGCTCCTCGGGTTCGACCTCCTCGTCATCCGCGTCGCTATCGGGGATGAGTTGGTCTTCGCTGCCCTGTATGCCGTTCAGTGCCCCCACCTCCGCCAGGTCGGCAGGTGGAAGTGGCACAAACGATGGATTCACTGGAATGGGTGGTCCCAGGCTTCGCCGTTGCTTTTGGAGGTTGCTTGGCCGCTCTGGTCGTTCCGTGGAAGCTGCCTCGACGAGATCACCGAGACTCACGCGAGGCGCTTTGGCGCGACGAGATGATGGCTGCTGTCCTTTCGTCGATAGCGGCGTCAGCACGCTTGCCTTTCTTGTCGCTGTCAACCGCTGACTGCTAGCATTGCTGAAGCTGGATTCCGGCGTCGGCAGCCCGTGCACCATCCGCGTGGTCGGAGCAAACGAGAAGCGGCCCAGAGACCGGCGGTTCGAAGGCGTTGCCGCCTTTATTTGCTCAGGCTTCTGGCCGGACTTGGTGCCGCCCACAGGGCTGGCCGGGACCTCGACGCCATCGCTCTGGGGAATGGGGACGGAGCTTGCTGCTCTTGCAGATGCAGTGGTCCCCGCGGGAGGGAGGTCAGGCAACGCTTCAGCTGATGTTTCTGTTGGCTGCGTGTCCTCGAAAACTTTAATGGTCGATTTGGGAGACTTGCTGCGCCCGGTCAAGGACCATTCGCTGCAGTCTGACAAGGTCAACATGGCCTCCTCGACAGAGTCGTCGGACATGAGAAATGCTTCAGACTCTTTCTCCTCATTCCGCGGAGGCGCTTCTGTAGCGTCTGCAAAAGCAGAAAAGTACTTGCTGCGCCCCAAAGTCTTTGTCGGCGGGCTCTCGCCCAGGTCTTCCTTTTTCAGTCGAGCCTTCTTCTGGGGCCGTGGGGATGCCGTTTGCGATGCCCTCGGGGCCGGTACAGGCGGTGGTGCCAGGGAGTGTGTCTTGCGGCGGCCCAGTGTGCCGGTCGTCGTGGGTCCGGTACCCAGCTGCAAAAGACTGGACAGCGGCTCTGTTTGCCTCCGTCGCAGACGTGGGTTGGTATCTTCCAGTGCCGTCCGCCCGGAAGGGCTGGCTTGGCTCAAAGTTGTCCGGCCCCCGTCGACATAGGGCCGAGGAAGCGGAAACACGCGAGGCACGATCCCATTTTGCGTCAGCACCGCAAGCTCCTGCTTATCGACGGTGAAACAGTTGGGGTCCATTGCGCCCAAGGCGATCCGCTGCGATGTCGAATCTTGCCGCTTGCTAAAGTACTCGCTGATGGGCTTGCCGAACGGACTCCGGGTTTGCGTTGGAGGAAACGGTGTTTGAGAGTCGGCAATGCTGCTGGCCCTCCGCTTCTTGCCCGGCGACAAGGGCAGCACAATCGGATCTTTTGTAAACGGGCTGAGCACGCCGGTGGCAACGCCTCGGGCGACGTCATTGTCGACCCGGTGTCCGATGAAACGCATGCCCTCCAGGTCCAGGCCGGACGTGGGCTCGGTGAGAAAGACAAGCTCCTGCTTTACCGGACAGAAGACGCGTTGGTACAGAAAGGTCAACTCTGCCTGGCGGAACAGGGCGAGGTAGTTCTCGTGCACCTTGAACTTGCCGTCGTACTGGAGCATGCGAACGACCTTCTCAATCGTCTTGTGCTTGCGGATCATGCGGTAGGCCGTCTTCAGGCCCAAGTTTCCAATTCCGTCGAGATAGTCGCAGCCGCTCAGGATAGCCATGTGGCGAAACTCGCGGTCGGTCCAATCGGTCAGGGAAATCTCGCGGCAGGCGCAAAAGTCGCGGCGGTTGATCTCGATGCAATGGCCCTGCATGTCCAACTTTGTGAGGAGACGCTTGGCGCCAAAGACGAGGAGATCGGAATCCTCCGAGAGGATGCCGCTGACGAGACCGTGGCGCTCGAGATAGACCATCTGGGCATCCGCTTCGTAGGGCGCGACGATAAACGGAAGGCCCAGCTTCTTGAGCTCCTCGATGAGATGGCAGGCCATTTCCGGGGTGACATCAATGGCTTTCTGGAACTCAAAGAAGGCCTGTTTGGAGTTTCCGGCCTTGATGTAGGCCTCGCCCGCCTTTCGGCTCTCGTCACGGCGCTTGGCGCGCGAGGCCTCGGTGGAGGCCTTGCTCGGAAGAAAGTCGCCGTCAAAGACGAGGTATGGCGTGACGCCAAAATGCTGGGCCATGTGGACGCGTTTCAAGACACTATCGACATATCTCCTCGTGGGCCTGCCTTGGGCAAGCTCAATGGCGCAGCTGATGGCCCCTCGGTGGAGCCATCCGTAGGCGTCGACGGCGAGAGTCTCGCCGGAGAACTTCTTGAGCTCTGTCGGCCGCTGGATGGACTTGAGGAGGGGAAGCAATCCTAGGCCTAGTCAGCGAGTGTGCGAGTTGGCGCTCGGAGGGATTCTTTTCGTACCGGAAATGCCCATCCTGGGACGCGCTGCCGACCGCGTCCGGCCGGATAGGGTCAGGGGAACGACTACTGCCTCGCCCACGCAGTCATTCGTGTGAATCGGTAAAGATCGGTAAAGCTGCCTTTGCAAACGAGTCGAATGAATGTGTCTTTCAGAGGTCTGAAGCCGATATTGGTCGAGGGCGCGCCTGTTGACACAATCGTATGAATACGGCCGGTTCCAATGACGCGAAACCGAGGCAGGGGGTAATATGCAATGGGCGCCAGTATTGGGAACGTGGGAAGATGCGAATGAAGCTGTTGGACAAAAAGGAGTCCCAAAGCCTTCAGTCACTGATTGTTCCAGTCATGGGTTGAGAAGGGCAAGGAAAGAACTAGAGGAAAGAGCAAGGTACTCGTACTCGTACTCCTTGGCCTCCGCGTGTCCGTGCCAGGCCAAGGCTCCTTACCGCGTCCGCCCACTGTGGATTGTGTACCTCGTACTGTACGAGTACGCTGGGGCGCGTCACGGCGCGTAGGCGGACCTGAACTGTCTAACCATGTAGGGTCTAGCGTTGTAGTTCGGCATTTCCAGAGCAACTGGTGCGGATGGCCCCTCCCCCGCTGCGATTGGAGAAAATCAAAGTGGTCTAAAAGAGCGGCAGAAAAAAAAAGTTGCAGCCCAACTTTGGATGCAGCCTTTTCCACATACGCATTGCGGATCAGCCAGCACGAACCATGCCTTCGACACTTGAGAAAACGCGCAAGAAGATTGCAAAGAAGCGGGGCGCCCTCGGGGCTCTGCACGAAGGGTCGCGAGACTCGCGACGGCTGCACAAGGCCCTTGTGCGGGACGAACGGCTGGAGAGGCTTGCGCTGATCCGGCGGAAGCAGGAGCAGCCGCTGGGTATGTCTTGTTCTTGCGGCTGGGTGCGGACCCTGGTTGCTGACACTCGATTGTAGTCGACCGTGTGGCGTTTTTTCAGGAAATGGTACAAGACAGAGAGGGCAAGGTCCTCACAGCGGCCGAGATCGAAGCCGGCATCTTTGGGTACGTCGTGGTCTTTTCTTCCCTGTCGTCCTGTCGGTGGCTGACATGTTTTGCGACAGATTTGTGCGCCAAAACGACGAAGAGATTGCGGCCTTGTCGCAGGCCCGCCGGTCGGGCAGGCCCGCCACCAAGCGGGAGGACCTGCTCAAGATCAAAGTAGCCTCGCTGGAGAGGGAGGCGCAGAACGGTTTCTGTAAGCACAGTCCAAGCCCCTGTCTTTCTTCTTTAGGATGCAACCCCTGACAGCACAGTGGTCCCCGATCTGACGGACGAGGAGACGGTCACGCTGCTGGGCCGGTGGGAAGGCTCGTGGTCGCAGCTGAGCATCCTCAAATGGGTCCGCGTCATGGCCGATGGCGCTTCACGGCCGGCCGTGTTCCCGCCGAACAAGGACTAAACAAGCCGGCGAATGGGGGGGGGGGGGGGGGGGGGGGGGGCAGTGCTGGCCAGGGGGACTTGCGAGGACACCAAACGACCGGCGACTGCAAACCCAGCCTGCTGCAGCTTTCTGGCCGTCCGACTACGCGAGTCTCCAGGTCTCTGGCGGCCCGACGGCCCGAAGACTGTGCGACGACGAGAGCGCGCTGTCTTATGCTGTATATGCACTCCCCTTGTCAGGCTCGGTTGGCTCTGGGCGATTTCGACTTTGTCTAAAACACCCGGCAGAGACAAGTCCGTCTGGGACGAGGAGGGGAGGGCGGAGGGGAGCACCGGGCGTCTTGTACAGTCTTGTACACGACATCAGGACAGAAGAGATCCCAGTGGCTGGCCGACTAGCGAGCAGGCGAGGGCCGGGGCCCGGTGGCTGGACCTGGGGCGGGCCATCAGGAGGCCATTGGGTTTCGGATTGTGCACCTCCCGCAGCCTTGGCCGACGGGGTCTCGTTTTGGCCCGAAGCACAACGGCCCCAATTGCCTTTATTTGTTCCGTCGTCCTGCTTTGTTGCCTCGTTCCGTCGCTGCCAGCGCGGCTCCGATGCAAGTGGCCGGTCCTCGCCTGTTTTCCGCATCGTGGCACCAGGAAACAGGCGCATGCAAATGTGCTACGTCCAGCGGTCTTCTTCAGTGCTTGCAGCTCCCCTTGCAGCAGGTGCGAGCGTGCAACCGCCAACGCACCGTCAGCGAAGCGCTGTTCTGCGGGCCCCTTTTAGCGCGCTTCCATACTTGCCAAGAGTGAATGCCACTGCCTGTTTTTACGCATGAATCCACGCTTTCTGCTAGCAAAGATTCGGCTGCGCCGTTTCTCCTTGTCGTCTTTTCCGGCCCAGGCTCCGGGCCTTTTCACGCCCGACGTCTTGCCCGAGTCTGCCTCGCCCGTTCTGCATCGTCCGCCGTGGCTTTCTGCAGAGGCACCACAGATGTCGCCGTCGTAAGCCTGCTTGCATGACACGTCGACTAGGACGGGTGCGCCGGATTCCGCCTGCCGGCGAGCCGGCTGCTCCCAATGTTTCTTTACCATCTTCCATTCTTATCTACTTGAAACGCCCATTGCCCTTCGCGCCTAGCATCCTTCCACAATCTGTTTCGTCTCTCAGGTCTTTATCTGCCACGTGTTACATCGCACCGCCGTAGGGCAGTTTTCTCGGCTGTCGACATATCGTTCATCCGGCTCCGTCTTTCTCGACCTCTTGTGTGTCTACGAACGACAGGCCGAGGGGGGAACTGGGGGAGGGACGAGCGCAGGCCCCAAGCTCTGGTATTGACGCGACCACGGCAACCCTGAATCAAGGCAGAGGCGACGCAAAAACCAACATCGCCCGGCGATCACTTGCCATTCCATTGGGCCTTGGTCTGAATAGAGCATTCTCTAATTAATTTGGCACATGAGTGAATGTCATCGCCCGCGATGGTGCACAATGCAATGTAACCCAGATACGCCACAAGGAGCAACAGGGTACAGTCCTCATGCCACACAACCCAAAACACTGATTCTGGGTCGAAAAAAAAAAGAGTATCGACTTGGTGCCTGCCGTACCACGGCAGAGAAACCATCGAGAGGGGGCATTGCACCAGGAGCAGAGACAGCGCCCGCTGATAGTCTCGGGGAGCAAGAACTGCCCCTTCTGCATTGTCTGCATGCCAAGCGCCCTGCCCAAAGAACCGTCTCAGGCTTATTATCCCTCCTCGTGCCAGTCCGCGAGTCCCGCCGGCTACGCTTGCCATGTTTGAAGGCCGCATGTGGACGGCAACCGGATCTTGTCATAAATAGCACCATGTCTGCTCACCGAGAGGCAAACAGGTGGCCACACACCTCGAGAGAGACAAGGTCGATATAGACAACGACACTGAACTCTTGACGCTCTGCCCTGGCTGGCGAGTGGTTGGCACGCTCCCTTTTTTTCTCTGCACTTTGTTATTCGCCATTTACACAAACACAAGTGAGTCGTATCTTGCCGCTTTAAAAGGCAATACCAACTAATGTTCATCCCAGCCCACATTCCATCGACTTCGGCTAGCCATGTGTCTCTACGTCGCCCATGTCCGCATCTGCTGCCACTGCAGTCATGAAGACACCGTGCTCATCTCGGAGCGGCTCTGCAAGGACGCCACGCAAAGCGGCATCTTTGCCAGCTGCGGCACGGGCCCTGCAGTCCAGCGGAATCCCACACGGTTCCAGTGCTGGGGATGTCGAGAGGCCGTCGACGTGCGGATGTCAAGGGCCACCCAAGCGCCGGCCGCGTGGCAGATCAGCCTGAAATGAGGCTCAGGGGAGGCGACGATACAGAGTATGTACGGTCACTTGGGCAGTGGGCAGGCAGGGACTGCATGCTGCAACTGCAGGACGGATGGCCAGGGAGCAAGGCATGGGAGTCAGGCCAGGCGTTTGATTCAGGCGTGCCGAAGGAGGGCTTCTTGGACGAAGCGGGAAGCGATGGCGCTGCGTATGTTCCACAGATCCTCGTTCGACTCGAGCAAACGAGTTTTGGGGGGAAATTCTGTGTTTTACATCAGCCTTTTGTCGGGTCGGGTGGAAGACGACGTTTGGTCGATTACTCATCCGGTGGATCTGTGATCTGCCGTTTTAGTGGGCAGTGCATCCAAGGCCCCAAAAAATCTGAAGCTCTTTTTTTTCTGGCTGGCCCCTCTCCAAAACTTTTGACGTGCGGAAAACGAAGGACGAAATATTTTATTTTTGGAGTGTCGTCTCTACCCCCCACATACACAATCATGATGTCGCTACGGACACTCGCGCGCTCTGCGCCGCGCACCGCCGCTGCCGCGCGGTTTACTGCCGGCCCTGCAGCCCGCCGTTGCCAACCGATGCTCTCGGCGGCCGCCCACCTGCGGCCGCAGCCGCAGCGGCTGGCCGCGGCCTTTTCGACGGCGCGTGTCTGCCAGGCGTCGTCCAAGACGGAGGCCGACAAGGAGCTGTCGGCCAAGCTGGACAGCGAGATCAAGTTTGAGGCGGAGATCCGCGAGAACGAGCCGGAGGCGACCAGTGTCAAGGACTTTATGGAGAGCGGCCTGTTTGAAATTGAGGACGTTCCGGGGCGCGAGGACGTGGTCCTGCGGCGGACGTACGGCGACGAGAAGTGAGTGGAGGCAGGACAGAAGGACAAAAAGAAAAAAGACAAAAGACGGATGCTAACCGCCCAGGATCTCCGTCACCTTTTCGGTTGCGGACCTGTCCAACTACGATCCCGAGATCTACGACGAGGACGCCGCGCTCGCCGACGAGGACGCCGAGGGCGGCAGCAGCCACAAGCACGAGGCGGCCGAGGCCGAGGGCGAGGAGGCCGAGGACGACCTCGAGTCGGCGGCGGTGCCGGTGCGGCTGACGATTGTGATTGAGAAGCCGGGCCAGGGCGCCATCAACGTGGAGGCGACGGCGCAGGACGGCGCGCTGCTGGTCGACAACCTGTACTACTACAAGGACGCCAAGCTGGCCCACGAGGCCACGCCCGAGGCCGCCCACGAGGCCCAGTCGGTCTACCCGGGCCCGGCCTTTGGCAGCCTCGACGAGGACCTGCAGGTGCTGCTGGACCGGTATCTGGAGGAGCGCGGCATCACCCAGGCGCTGGCCGTGTTCGCGCCCGAGTACCTCGACGCCAAGGAGCAGCGCGAGTACCTCGGCTTCCTCAAGAACCTCAAGACGTTTGTCGACGCGTAGGTGCAGCTTTGCCGGTTCGCAGGTGGGCAGGATGGCAGGCTCTCAGGCTGGAATGGGAGGCGCACAATCGCCGGCGTGTATTTTCTCTCTTCACTCTAAAAACGGAAGAATAATGAGACAATGAATTCTCGTGTCTGTCTGGTCGGCGTGCAAAAGCAAATCAGTCGCGGAGAGCGTAAACCGGAAACCGGAAACCGGAAAACGAAAACGAAAACGAATACAGTCTGAAGCCACCCCGAATTACGTACTATGCAAAAATAGCAGAATTACAAACAAAGCCCCAGTCCCCTCCGTCTCAACAACTCTGCTCCCCCCCCCCCCCCCCCCCCCTCCTCCTCCCAACCTCTATGGAGCTTTGTATCTTCAAGTCTAAAACACCAGCCATCCGCCTGGGGCCCCAACCGATCCATGTGTATACCGCCAGGGGAAATGCAGCGCCTGCTTGTCGCGGCGTTCGCAGCAGCCCGCCAGAGGCCCGCTTTCCTTCTACGCCGCCGATTTCGTCGTTGCCTCCTCCAGTTCCAGTATGCCGTCCAAGTTCCAGTCGCCCTTCTGCGCCCGCTCCAGCACCTCCCGGCCCTTGGCCGACAGCTCCGGCTTGCCGCCGTTGCCCGTCGGCTGGGCAAAGAACACGGGCTGCCAGACCTCGCTCTTGCGCTCGCGCTCGCGCGCCTTCTCGCGCTGCTGCTCCTCCAGCTCCACCTTGAGCGTTGTCGCCAGAGAGAACTGCCTCGCGTGGATGGCTTTGGTGACGCCCCCCCACAGCTGCAGCGACTCGTTCGGCAGCTGCGCGTCGTCGGGTGGCAGCACCTTGGCCGCGACCGATAGCGGTGAGATGTCGATGATGGTCGTCTGCTCTTCGGGGGGAAAGGAGTTCTGTACGCGTCAGCATGGCAGTCGAAGAGTAGGGGGCGAAAGAACCTACCACTGGCTTCGGCCCAATAGTAAAGACAATCTTCTCCTTCCAGGGCCCGTTCAACCGAACGAGGACATCCTCGTCCGGCACGTCCCGGATGCGCATCTTATCGTCGTTGTCCGGGTCGTAGCGGAAGATCACGCCGTCCATCTTGTTCGTCGTGCGGCCCAGCCAGCCCTCGTCGTAATACTGCAGGATGGCCTTGAGCTTGGTCTTGGGGCAGGTGATGTAGGCCACGTCGCCGACGCTGACGCTGAGCGCGCCGCGCAGGAGGCCGCCCAGGTGTGCGGCCGGGTGCTGCAGCTGGTACGTCTCGTCATCGCGCCTCTCCAGCGTGATGAAGATGCCGAGGTTGTGCTCGCCCGGCGAGACCTTGATGCTCGTGCCCGTGAACTTGGCCGTGATCTGGTCGAACCCACGCGCCTGGAGGCCACGCTCGGGACAGCTAATGTAGAACGCGCTGACGGGCGGGTGGTGGGACGTTTGCTCCGTCAGATACGACACCCTCACCGTCGGGTTGGCGGGATTCGTGCCCGTCTGCGCCACCGAGACGCTCGAGACAGCCGGTGGCCCGCCGTTCGTGGCGCCGCGGCTGGACCCCGTGTTGGACCCCGTCGACCGCACACTGGACGCCGAGCTGCTGCCACTGGCTCCGTTGGCCTTGATGCTCCCGCCCGCGAGCTTCTGGTGCAGGATCGCGGGGGCGTTGTCCTCGGCATCCCAGTTGCAGCGGAAGAACTCGCCCAGACATGAGTTGTACGGCTTGCACGGCCGGCCCTTGGCGTACTTGAGGTCCTTGGTGAACCAGAACCGCAGCACCTCCAGCATGCGGTCCACCGGCTCGTCCGACGTTCCGATGGCGATGAACGTGTTGGGGGCATCGAGGTAGTTCCAGTACTCGAGATTCGGCGTCGGCTCGAGCAGCTGGGACGGCAAGGAGAACCGGACCGAGGCGAGGTCCGTGACGCCAATGAACCTGCGACATGTCAGCACGTTGGGAAGCAAGACGCATGGCCAATCATCAGGCGACGATGGGTCTCGTACTTTCTCAGAATCGATAGAAACGTCCGCAGCTTGGAGCTGTCGTTATGCGGCTCCTCCGCGACGGCAGCAGTTTCAGCCATGGTGATCCCAGAAATGTCTCGCTTCGAGACAGTCTAGTACGAGGCACAGAGAGCTGAAACGGTCGACCAGACTGAGGCAGGTGAGATGGAGGAGAATCGAGCAGATTTGGCGTGGCGACTTCGGCACGGATTGCTGAAAGAGGCGGTGTCGCCGATTTGGCTGCCAGCGGGAGGTGGCAAAAAATACAGCTGGGTGCCACGCACCAGAAACGTGGGGAGCAGAAGAAAATCGGGTGAGAAGAAATTGAATATAGATTGGCGCAGGCCGTCCCGGGGCTGCGGCTTTCCCTGGCGATGCCGGCTGCAGAAGTTGGCGAGAACACCGCCTGGCCTTCCCTCCCTAAACCCCTCTTTATCTAGGTCGCTAGTGTGCCAGCGGCAGATAAGCCGATAAGGGCGACACAGGGCAGCGATCGACCGACAACACGCAGGAAAAGAAAATCGACAGAAGAACGGCAAGCAGGGGAGGAAAGAGGCTGGGAAGAGAAAAGAGGATGTACGCGGCTAAAGACCAGTTCGGCTGTGCCCCGCGCTCCAATCGCCGTTACGATACCGTGTCCATTTGGCCCCCTTCATTTACTCCGTTTCCGCCATTTCTGCGCCCTTTCTCATTCGCCCTGCAGGCCCTTCTCGTCCATCATCCCTCTTCCATTCGCCTTCATGGCAATGAAGTGGCCGCCACCTTGTCGTTTCTGCCGAAGCCTCGCCGTGGCGCCGACCAATCATTTAGCCACGGGCGTGTGCCAGCGCTTTTGAACAGTCCAAACAGCTTTTTAGTGGCGGATCTAGAGAACACAGTCCGTGCACAGAGTTTATTTGTCCTCGTACTGTAAATCGAGACTGCGACGCTGGCGGTAGTTTCTGCAGCGTGACAGAGCAGCACATTATGTAACTTATCACGTGATTGCCAGTGACTTGCCGTGCAAGCCCGCTGTACGAGTACGAGGGTATGATCTTTTTTTTTTGTCTTCATACAATTTGTCTCAGACCGCAACAGCTTCATCACCGAGTCGTAAAACGGCCATAAGTCGTCTCAGATTTCCCATCTGTCCTTCTCCTCCTGTTCTCTAGGGGACAGCAACCAGACCACAGTGAATGCGGCAACTTCCGGCAACTTGGAGTCGCACCAACAGTTAGTCTCGACTAGGATGTGGCACTGTCAGGATCTCCTCGACGGATTTCGATCCTAGCATTTGTATCATCAGACGGCAGTGAACATTCATATGCTACTTCCTTTGTGGGAGAAGACGCGTAATCAGAGAGCTTTTTCCTCGGTGTGGAGCCCATTGACATCTAGAAAAAGTATCAGAATCCCGGCAGATAGCGTGGGTGCAACATAAATCTCCTGATGTAGGAAGCATGTACGGCATGCAAGTACCGTTTCATCCAGCCGTTGACAAAGAGCTAGAAGAATCGCATAATCGCTATTCCAGCGAATCCTACTACTTTCAAATCCTTTCAGTAAGCAGATTGATATGGGCACGCCGCAATGAGATTATCATGATTGGTGTTCTGTTTTTGTATTCATGTATTCATGTTCGTATGGATAACGTAAGAAAATAAAAAGCTCGGCTGCAAGGGAAAGCTGTGGAGTGCATACGTTGTCTGTAGATATGGCAAGATAGGATACATACATTCGAGTACACCGAGAAGTGCGATACTTATACGTGGGATACTGCTGGGGACATGCGCTGGTAAGATACGTGGCAGCGCAAATTTCGGCATGAGATGAAAGGTGGGTTCCGGCATTTCAGGTGAAACAGTGGTGCTCTGCGGGTTACTAGTGGGGTGTGGCACAGCATACTCGTATCCGGACGGGGTGCAAGCAGAACACGCGTAGACGAATGTCGGGCCAGTGATCCAAATGTTACGGCAATCTCGATATCGATACATATGCTCCTTATCTTGCCGCCACAGGCGAGATACGGGAAGCGCGCCCGGGTCCTGGATATTGGGAGGGCCGGGAGATTGCCGTGCCGGCCAATTTCCTAGCGGGGACAAAAGAAACCTACGAGTAATACTTGTACCAGCCGATACCGCCTCGCTCATTTGATCTACCGCTTGGATATGGGTAAGGTCTCTAAGCGAAGAGCTCTACGGGGACTTGTACTACTTGTACGCGTTGCAGCGGCTGTGGAAGCACCTGTGGGGTTTGGAAAGTAGGTCATCGTACTCGTACATACTTTGCCGTTCGTGTCAAAGATATTACGAGCCAGGGCGCACAATACGAGTACGGGCTCCGCAAAGGTCCCCGGACAAAATAAACATAAAGATATAAATAAACTGCAAGGCCAACACGTTGAGGCAAGGCCGCACGCGGCAATATTACAGAGTTGCATTGTACTGGGTCCGCGATTAAAACTACCTCACCGTTAATTGTTTTCTGATTACTCCCACTCCGCCATGTATCTGACTCGTGTTCGTATGGCTGCACAGCCTCCCCCTTTCCGACGTCCCATCAAATTGGAATGTCTTTGCAGATGAGCAATGTTCAGAGGGTCGCAAAACGGCATCTACGCGTGCTGCGTACTCGTGAATGCGCAGACAAGAGCACAGGGGCTGTGTGACGTCATACTCCCACAGCTGTTTCAAGCCATCCAAGGGAGCACTAATATTAATAACTATGGCTGTGGACACAGCGCGTTTCAGGCGGCGTTTAGCGCCAGTTGGACTCGGCGAGGTAGAGCAAAAAATAACACCGATGGCGCATAGCGCACTTTCTGCCCCATCTTCTCACTACGACGTACCAAGCACCACCATCGCATCAGTCCCGTAGTTTGGACCCATTCCCCACGCGACGCGGAATGCTATGACATCATGGCGGATTCGCCGTAATGTTTCTGAAGGGCACACAGGTACAGCTACTGTATGTAACTGACTGCACTACAACATAGGGTATCTGCTAGCTGCAGAGGCGAAAAGCCGTTTTGCGGGAGCCATATTCGCTGTCAACGTCGCCACTGCGACAGGCACAACCAGCGCGCTGGCAGTGGATATTGCGTGGTCTGGCAATGCCGTAGGATGTGTCGATATAAGATACCGCGTACAATGCAGCTATTCGCCCCCAAAGCCCGCCTCCCTCTTCGTTCCTTATCCCCTGGCCGGCATTTTTTCTGCCATTCATACTATGACGATCGACGCGACGCGTGCGCAAAGAGAGTTTCGGGATGATGGGGCGCCGCTACTTGATAGCACGGCGAATGGCTTCGTGGCTTCGTTTCTCTCCGAGCGTGCGCGAAGGACGGAAATTACGTCATAGAGCGTAAGGGCCCACAAAACCGCCATTAGCCGGGCAAAATTTACAAGTACAATGTGTCTTGGCATGATAAGATACAGAGTACGTACATATGTACATACGAGTACATACGAACTCGCACACACAGTACAGTACATACGTACTTGTAGCACAACTCTGTCGACTGTGTTCTCGACAGCAGACATGGTCGGGGACATTCTTTCCAGATATAGCCTCGTATTGTTTTAATGTTCAGAGACAGCTCGGCCCCGAGACGGCAAGGCCCCGAGACGGCAAGGCCCCGAGACGGCAAGGCGTCTTCTTTAGACCGTATCCCGAGCTTTCTCCTGGACGCACTGACATCTTCTTAGTCGCAGCCTTTTTAGCCGGCGCCGTCGACAACGACCACCGACTTGCAACGCCGTCGAAAGCAAGAGCCTCCTCTAGATAGCCGCTACAGATTGCCAGCGGCTCTATGACGATCCGTCGAGCAGCCGTCAAAGGGGGCGGCCTAGGGCGAATGTCTACACGCAAGTCTCACCAGAGCGAGCCTAGCGTGCGCGAAGCCCCTGTAAGAGCGGGGCACTGACTAGAATGCAATGACGTCATAATTCGCAACACACGAAACGGACCGCCATTTCCGTCGCGCATGCCAGATATTCGGGCGAGTGCATCTCGAGGCGGCCAGCCAACGATGGACAGGTGAGCGTTCCGTGTGCGATTGCCGCTGCACGCCTTGCCGCCCCCGCCCCGCCTCGTGAGGCAAAAGGCCCCGACGCCTCGTCATTTGGTCACTCTGACGTGTGCGGAGCCGACCTGCTGGTCCTATGGAAAGGGTCTGCCGTAGCCCGAACCCTAGCCCACGAGCTAGCGGCCATTATTGGGGAAAAGGGTCACCTAGACGGTTGATAGTTTGACGCGGTGGGATTCCCAAAATGCATAGACGCATCGAAGAGTCGCCAACGGCTTGTCGTCATCGCACATGGCTTTCGGCGCACGGCCACCATTCGTTTTGTACAGGGCGTGTGGCGAGTGTGGGAGCTACGTCAGACGCACAAATTGAAAATCTTAAATTTTGCCCACCAAAGATGGTGTCTGAGCAGGGGTAGCACGGTGCAGACACGGTGTGCATACGGCCGCCTTCCGTGTCATCGGCATTCATCGCAGCGATCCGTTGCTCCTGCGGCCGGCACTCTGCTGTGCGCGAGCGATCCACGGCTGCGATGAGGACGGAGTATGACGCAGCGCACTATTCTCTTTCCATGTCTAGTCGCAATAATAACAGTAGTACGAGGAGTCCCGCACGGCTAAGTTGCAAAGTACATTCTCGAGGGTACGTTGACGTTGGGCCCCGGCTTCTTCCCATGGCGCCTCCTTCGCGCCTTCCCCCGAGCCCGCCCCACTACATCCACCCCCCTCCTTCCTTCCCCCGGTCGCTCGTCATCGCACCCCGTCCCTTTTCACAATAAAACATTATTAAAGAAGGTTGAAAAGGACCAAAAAAATGAGGATCGAACAACTCGACACAAACCGTGTCTGTCGACACGTCTCTGGCCCTCCTGTCCGCATTGACTACCTCCGCTCTCTCTCCACGTTGTGCACTCTGGTGGTGCACTGCCCGTGCGTCTTGCTCCTGCTCTGGCCCCTACTCCTTCATCCATCCCCTCCATTTTTTGCGTCGCGGCTTTGCGATGCTGGTACGAGTCCTTGCTTGTGGCACCCCTAGCATTTCCCACGTTGCTCCGGTCCCTACATATTAGTGTGTCTCTCGCTCGTTTGCGTGCATGTCCGCATCGGTCCCTTAGCTGGCCTGTTCTGCCGTCCGTTATTTCCCACATCCCGATATCCTTGCGCTTCTGAAGCCTGTGGGTCTTTTCTGGACATTCCGAAAACGACAATCCCGAATTTATCTCAACCGTCCGTTTCTTTGCCTTCCGTTCTTTCTTTCTTTCTTCCTTCACCCCCTCTCGCCGTCTTCGTCGCTGCTCTCCGTTCTGGCCCTATCGCTTTGTTGTGGCTGTGCCATCTTTCTGCCCTGGGCTTCGTTCTATGTTTCCTCCTCGAATCACCCTATTATTTGCGTCGCCCTTCCCACCGCCTCGTATCCGTTGCGCCGTCGGCCCCCAGCTACGACGCCACATCCTTGACGAGAAGCTAACGAGCCTCGAGACGCCCCGACTCACCTCCCACACCACGACCAATACGCACACACTCTTTCGCCCTCTTTCAGCCCTGCTGTTGCGGCAGGGCACCGCCCGTCTGAATCATGTTCAGTCAACGGTGAGCCTCCCTCGCCATGCTGACTTCCTTCCGTTTTGCTGATAGTCCCCAGAACAAGCGCCCAGAAGCCTGGCGATGAGCTTCTGGCCAATTTTCGCCAACAGTTTCCCGAAGCGGCAGTTCCCGCATCGACAGCAACCGTCGGCAACACACTCGCGCCAACAACCGCCACGATGGCAAATACTGTTGTCCCGGCACTGTCCGACCAGGAAAGGTACGGCCCCGGCCCAACTCCCACCCCGTCACCTCCCTCCGCTAACGTCCATCAGAAGTCAGAGCATGCGCCATTCTGCATTTGACCAGGAGCCGACGCCACGCGCCTCTGGAAACGAGCCGTGGAGATTCACGCCGTTGCTGGACAATGGCACCTTTGCCTTTCCCTCCTACTCCAACAGCATGGCTGGCTATTATACCATGAGTGGAACACACAATCCCGTCTACCAAACACCTGCTCTCAACCTGGGCATGGGCCTCAACTCGCCAATGCCGATTCTCCCCACCGATGTTTCACTTCCGGATGGCACCCACCCGGCCGCCTTGATGGACATGGACAATGCGGGCTTCTCGAACGGCAACTTGCACCCTCAGGCCTTCCATCCTTTCCCACAACCTTTCGTCCAGTCGACACCGTCACAGCCAGCCTACGCTCCGGCAACCTTCCTACACCACGGCCCGCCATACGACGCGATGGACCATGATGGCGCCATTGGCGCAGGCCATGCTGCCGTTGGTTTCGGTGGACATCCGGCGCTCATGTCCATGCCCCCGGGGCACCAGCATCCGCAAATGCCGGTACCGTTCGGCAATACCAACAATGCGAGTGCCGCAGGAGACGTTACGATGTTGGGTCTACCTGTAGCGGTTGAAAAATACCGCTTCCAGACCATGCTCAACGCGCCGACAGCCATGATCAAGCACGCCGATGAGATTCCCATTAGCTATCTTAACAAGGGCCAGGCATACTCTCTATCGGTTATCGACACGGAGCCTGAGCTCCCCATCCTCCCAGGAACGAAGTTTCGGACTTTTGTGCGCATATCCTTTGAAGACGAGCAGCAGCGGCGGAAGCCCGGCGTTTGCTGGAGTCTGTGGAAAGAAGGGCGTGGCACAAACGAAGCCCATCAGCGAGGTGGAAAACTGCAAGCTGTAGAATACGTCGAGGCAGCACTTCCGCCCGAAGGCGACGAGAAAAGAACACGCGTCGAGCTCGAGAGCTCATCCTTCGACGGCTTTTCCGTCATCTGGTCTCCAGGCATCCACGGACAAGTGGAATGCAATATTGCCGTCCGCTTCAACTTCCTGTCCACCGACTTCAGCCACTCCAAAGGCGTCAAGGGAATTCCAGTGCGACTCTGTGCAAAGACCAGTATATATCCGCTTCCACAGAGTAGCCCACAAGCCGCCAGCCCCAAGGACACGTCGTCGCCTGTTTCCGAGATTTGCTACTGCAAAGTGAAGCTTTTCCGCGACCACGGCGCCGAGCGCAAGTTGTCCAACGACATCGCCCACATCAAGAAAACCATCGACAAACTGAAGCAGCAGATTACACAGGCCGAGAATGGACTCAAGGACTCGAGCAAGCGAAAGCGGCCTGTCGCCATTACGGCTGCCATATCGGCACAGCAGGCCAAGTCCATTCCCGAGCTTCAGCGGGTCGGAAAGGTCCCCAAGCACAAGAGGACCTGGTCAATGTCCTCTACCAGCTCTGGTGGCGATGTTAATGGCAATTCCGGCAACGGCAGTACCGGGGCCTCAGCGGGAAGCATGCGCTTAGCCGTGGAAGAAGACCTTCACTGCAAACTTCGCATGATGGAGAACATGTTCACGAGCACGAGGCCTGTCAGCACACTCTACTTGAGGGGCGATGAGCTGGACGATCCGGACTTGCATCCGGTTTCCCTGCCCGGAGAACCGTTCGACCTCACCAAAACCGAATCACGTGATAGCTTATTGGCCTGGCGCGAACAGAGTGGCCGGACCTCGGCGGCTGGTTCGTCGATGGTGTCCCCATCGCCAAGCTCGCTCTCCTTGCATTCACAAATGTCGATGAATGGCGGGACGAACGGCACCAGCAACGGCCAGTGGTCTGATTTCCATGACGATCCCAATCAGCCATCCTTGTCGCGACAGGGACCCGATCAGCCCGCCAAGATTAGCCGGACCGACAGTTCTGGCAACCTAAGAGGCTGGATCGAAACCCTAGGCGTTGACCCCAACTACCGCCCGCCCCCGTCGTCAGACCGAGCCAGGCCAGTGGCGTGCTTCTACGTCCTCCGCCGGAGCGTGCACTCAACCAACGGACATGCCTCACTGCACCCCCCCGATGGTACCAGTGCCCAACGGGGATACCATCGTGCTATCTACCTCTCGAAGCGAACGCTGTCTGATTTTGTGGCCCGAATTGCGAGCAAGTGGAAGCTTGACCCCAGCAAGGAAACGCGCGTTGTTCGCGTGCTTCCCCAAGGACTCGAGGTCGAGCTGGACGATGATATGGTGGCGGAGCTCCCTGAGGGCCAGGACATGATCTTGGACGTGCTGGAAACGCCGCCGCGGCAAGGCCACGCCATCAAGGGAGAATGGGACAGGATCATGGGAGGCGGAGAGTCTACCGGCCTCAAGACTGCGTATGAGTTCCGTCTGACGTTTTGATATATTCAAGGTGGCAAGGCCTACTTTTCCTTTGGCTGTCTTTTGGAAGCTCATAACGGAACAAGCGGTTTGTGACGATAATCTCGTCTTTGTTTTGATTATATATAGGGAAAGCGCTGGCTGGCTGGCAGATTTTGGATGGGCGTTTTAGATTTGGAGCTAATATTTGGCGTGCTTCGGTCAATTGTCGTTATGGTTAAATGACAAGGAATGATTATAGCATGTGTTTTGAGGCTGTGACTAGATTGAAAATTGTTTATTGTTTCACCCTCTTGCCGATTCTTATAAAGCGATACACTGTAAGAGATAAATATCAAATGGTATTTTGACGGTGTCGGCTTTTTATCCTTGCTTGAACTGATATAAACCGTGTGAGTCCAATACTGGTAAAGGGAGTTTCCCATATCAATAACGCTTGTAATTTCCTATGAAACACACGCTCTTCAAACTCGCTATCAGTTTTAAATTCAAAGGTAGCAGAATCCAGACGCCATTCCTTCTGAACACCCCCGCCTTGCCAGTGTCCACGCCACCATGCTCCTCTCAATGCTCCATCTTGCCTAGTTGACAGGCTTTGTAGAGCATCGATGAATGGACAACCGCAGGCACAGATGGTGAATGAAATGGATTTTCGCGCGGGAGGTCATGACTTGCAACGTCTAGGATGCCATTCCGAAATCCTCGAAAGCGTGTCCCCGTGACAAGGCGCCAAGCCATGGACATCACATCGACCATGCCAGGATCGGCAGCCCATTCCCACAGATCTGGATGTTTCCCCACGGCGACAGGCTTATCAGCATACTCGGAACGGACAAGTTGGATCGAGTCGGGGGGGTCGAAATGTGCGGTGGGAAGCCGCCAGTTAGCCAGTAACTCGACGCCTGCGCTGTTCCCTCCGAAATTTCTAGTGTGCTCCATGCGCTCCTCCATCGGAGGAGCCACCCACCCGCCAGAACAGAGGAGAAAGTGCTCTGTTGTGCCGCCACCTGGTCTGGCCATGCTGTTGTGCGGCAGGCCAGCGGATATCTTGCAGCTAACAAGCCGCACGATGTATACAAACGATTTCTCTCGCCGCATGCGCTCTTCTGCAGATTCAAAGAATGCACACCCAGTATTAGTTGTCATTCCGGGGTCCAGAGACAGCACTTCGAAAGCGCGGTAGTCCACGCCGCATTCATAGGCCAAAGGCAGATCAGCACCGGACACGCGTTTACACTGAATCTCAAGAGAAATGGTTTTCTCGCCGCACACTTTTTCACGGGCCCATATGTTGCAGAAGGGTATTTTATTCCACTGCAATTGTTGGTTGTAGTGGTAGCTTCGATTCGGATGCTTTGCGGACAAGGCGCTAAGGCCGAGCAAGACGGCTTCTTGAGAAAGGGTATCGGTGTTGGCCATACGGCGGAGCACCCTTTTCAGGGCAGATTGAGTAAAGTCGCTGGTGTGGCCATCGGCGGCATTGTCGCATCGGAAATCCAAGGCCTTTCGAAATAGGTCCTCCTGCGACAGCGTGCCGCAGGCGCCGCGACAGCCGTCGCCTATCGTCTCACTCACTTTTGTGAGCTGCTAGCAGATGTCATCAATCGTTTCGTCTGTGAACTCCAGCTGCCTGCCCTCTTTCTGCGGTTCTGCACAGTTGAGAATCGGGGGCGAGTCACTGTCGCATTCGGGGGTGCAAGCCGGACATTGAGAGCCGTCGTGATAGTTTAGGGCAAACAGATCGATGTCTTCCTTGTTTGGCTCATCACTCTGGATAACAACGGTACTTTCACCAGTTTCCCTCCACACATGGACCACCGTCCACATGGCTGTTGATTTAGGCCGCGCTTGCGGTCAACTTTCTCGTAATGGGGAATGCTGCGGGAAGACAGTTCCTTTCGGTTCAGATTGTTGCTTCATTACACAAGTGAAGACAGGACGTTGCTAATCATGTTTGGAGGTGGATAAAATAAATGTACGGCACTCTAGGACAGAAAATGATGAGAGCTGAGAGATGGCAGAAGACAGTCCACAGCTTACCTTTGCGAATCATCGACATGACATGCTCCTGCCCTCCCTTCCCAGCTCCGGAGGCGGTCACGTGATATAGAGCCGCTCCCGCTTTCCCAACCCAGGCAACGGCACCATTGCAGGCAAATAGCACAAGCAAAGATTGTTGTGTGTTCTAGGCCTGCGATTGCCACGGCTAGCACTTCTTGGCCCACAAATCCATGGCCTGACCAACCACGACGGGCATTGTTGCAGGCGCAAAAATAAGGAAAATCGCTGCCCAAAGCGAAAAAGAAATAATAATAATACATCAGATTTAGTGGGAAAATCATCGTCATCTGCGCTGACTTTTTTCGGTTCCTTTCTTTCCCTTCTCTCACCAGCCCACCCGCCTAGGTCAACAGCGCAGCACCGCCTTGTCAACCCCCCTCACAGGTGTGCGTACGGCATTCTCCCCCCCTCTTCTCCCGACTCGCGACCTTTTCCCGGCTCGGTCTTTGTGTCCTTTGTTCCCTATTTCGATTTCGAGTCCCGACATCGTGTCCTGACTCGCTCGACAGCTGCATTCGACCACCGACTTTTCTGCTTCCACGTGTCACATTCGGGCTCGCATCGTGCAATTGAGCATCCTGTTTGGTTCTTGCCAACACGACAGCGACAGCACCTGCTCTCGTTGCGCAATTCTGTCGGTAGGTCGTCTGGAACGTCGAGATACGGATGCGGATGATCGCCAGGGGGAGACAGCACAAGGCGATGGCTGCACGCGTCCCGCCTCGGTCCAGTCTCTGTCCATCAGCGCGACATTCTCTTTCTCGTGTGCCTTGTAGCTGACATGCCAGATTTGCGCTCTTGGGTTTTTCAAACCGACGTGACTCGACGAACACGACGAAAACGACGCGAGAAGCCTCATCTCGAGACAGAAACAAGAATTCCCGGAACTTCTGCGACCCCGCGCTCCGACCGGTCTCCTGTGACTTTGACTAGTCATGGCCAGCCCGTTACAGTTTGCCTACCGCACCCAGAAGGACATTGGCGTCTTCGAGGCTGACCCTGTGTATGCCTCGCTGACTGCCTTTGTGCCACCTGAGGGGAACCTCCGGTGTTGCGTGTACTCGCCCTGCGGCCGCTACTTGGCCTGGGCGTCGAACGAGGTGGTCACGGTGTGTGACGCCTCTGTTGGCCTCGCGCTTTCGACGTTTATTGTGGCGAACGTGTTTGAGCTGAGCTTCTCACCCGGGGGTACATATTTGAGCACTTGGGAGCGTCCGGCCAAGGACGAGAACGGCGATGCCACGAAGAATCTCAAGGTGTGGCGCACGATCACGGACGCAGCCGCCGCCGCCGACGTGCAGCCGCTGGGCCGCTTCGTGCAGAAGTCGCAATCGGGATGGAACCTCCAGTACACGGCCGACGAGGAGTTCTGCGCGCGGAGTGTGACCAACGAAGTGCACTTTTACCACAGCTCGGACCTGACCACGGTCCATGACAAGCTGCGCGTGGAGGGCGTGTCTACGTTTGCCCTGGCGCCGGGCGCGACGCATTCCGTGGCCGTGTTCATCCCGGAGCGAAAGGTGCGCAACGTCTGGTTCTCGGTGTGGTGTGTTTTGCTAACGCTCCTGTTCAGGGCCAACCGGCGGCGGTTCGCGTGTTCAACGTGCCGCAATTCGCAGCGCCCGTGTCGCAGAAGACGTTTTTCAAGGGCGACAAGGTGCAGCTGAAGTGGAACGCACAGGGCTCGAGCCTGATCGTGCTGGCGCAGACGGACGTGGACAAGTCGAACAAGAGCTACTACGGCGAGACGACGCTGTATCTGCTGAGCGCAAGCGGCGGGTTTGACGCGCGGATTGCGCTGGACAAGGAGGGGCCGATCCACGACGTGTCGTGGTCGCCCAACTCGAAAGAGTTTGGCGTGATCTATGGGTACATGCCGGCCAAGACGACCATCTTCAACCAGCGGGCGGAGGCGAAGCACTCGTTCCCGATCGGGCCGCGCAACACGATCACGTTCTCGCCGAGCGGGCGGTTTGTGCTGGTGGCCGGGTTTGGCAACCTGGCGGGCCAGATCGATGTGTATGACATGACCAAGGATTACCGCAAGGTGTGCACGATTGAGAGCGGCAACCCGAGCGTGTGCGAGTGGAGCCCGGACTCGCGGTACATTATGACGGCGACGACGTCGCCGCGGCTGCGCGTGGACAACGGGATCAAGGTGTGGCACGTGGGCGGCGGCCTGGTGTACAACGAGGACAAGGTGGAACTGTACCATGTGACGTGGCGGCCGCTGGAGAAGGGCGCGCCGCTGGCCGTGGGGACGACGGAGCCGCTGAGCACGGTGCCGACGCCGCACGCATCGGCGCTGGAGTACCTGGGGGCGCGCAAGACGCCGTCGAAGCCGGCCGGCGCGTACCGGCCGCCGGGAGCGCGGGGCGCGTCGACGCCGCTGCACTTTAAGCGTGAGGACGAGGGCGGCGCGGCGCATGTGGTGAGCAACGGCACGGGCCTCAGCGGCGGGCTGGGCAGCCTGGCGGGTTCGAACGGGTTTGGGCGGCAGCGGCGGGCGGTTCCGGGCGCGGAGCCGGTGGAGCTGTCGGCGGCGGCGGCGGTGTTTGTGCCGGGCGCGGAGCCGGTGGACGGCAACGAGACGCTGTCCAAGGCGGCGCTGAAGAACAAGAAAAAGCGCGGCAACAAAAAGGCCAACCGGGAGGGGGATGCCAACGGCAACGGGGCGGCGACCAACGGCAACGGCCAGCAGTGGAACGCGGGCGGACAGGAGGGTCGCAGCCCGGAGCGTCGCGGCTACTCCAACCAGGCGGGCCAGACGAACCAGCAGGGTGCGGACGGGCACAACCAGTCGCGCAACAACGGGCCTGGCGGCGGGCGCAACCGCAGCAACACGCAGCGTGATCGGGGTGGCTTCGGCCAGAGCGGCGGCGGCGTGGCGGTGACGGCCGCGACGACCGCGACGGCCTCGACAGCGACGGCAACGGCGACGGCGCCGGCAGTGGCACCGCCTGTGGACAACGATCCGCTGTCGCCGGGCAGCAACCAGAGCCCGACCGCCAAGAAGATGCGGAGTCTGCAGAAGAAGATCCGGGCGATTGAGGACCTGGAGATGCGGCACGCGGGCGGCGAGAAGCTGGAGGACACGCAGATCAAGAAGATCGGCACCAAGTCGGCGGTGATGAAGGAGCTGGAGGACCTGGAGAGGCAGGGGTAGAAGGGGGAAACGTTACGCCGTGTTCACGTGACTGGCTGCTGAACCGGCAGGCTTGCCCTAGCAGCCCAGCTCCGTTTTGATTACAGGTCTTGGGCGCGGGCCATTTGGAGGGGCGCAGTGGCGCCCCTATGGATAAGGAGGGCTGGCGCGCGTGTTGGGCATCGAATTTGCTGTGTCGGCAGTTGGAGCAGGCGCAAAAAGAGATAGTCGTAGAAAGCGCAGGGAGAAGGAAGGTGACGGAAAGAAGAAAAATAGGTTGGAAAAGAACAAATGGTTCTGGCCCTTCCCCACCTGACCATCCTCCCGCAAAATGTGACCAGAGACGGCCGGGGACAACGGTCTTGATTGGCCCCACTGCCCCTCCCGCTTCCCCTCGTTCTCTCCGCATCCCCATGCGGCCAAGTGCGCCGTCTATACTCCGTAAGGCCACCGGTTTCAAGGGGGCCTGCGAGGGTTGTGGGACGACCGGCTGCGGCGCCGCGCCAAAGCAGCCCGAGTTGTATGGAGAGAGAGTCTCCCAAGGGCGCACGAGCATGTTGGGAGAAGGGGGCCATCGATCTGCCCTGCGCACCTGCCACGATTGGTTGCTCGGCGCACCGCGCGGTGGTTCTTTATCATGCGGGGAAAGAGCAACCAGTCACAAACGAGACAGCCTGGTCCTCTGAGCACGGCCCTGGCAGCGGTGATTGGACCCTCCAGGCCGCGGCCGTGAGCCACACCGTCGTCTGGTCTCTGAGCATGTCGGCTGACATGGTTTTCTGTGCCGCCCTCCGACTCTTGTCTCGGCCGTTGATCTCCCGTTTTGCAGATCTGCAGCTCGCCAGAAGCAAGGACATGCTGCCCTCCGGCGCATTGTCAGGCCGAGAGGAGCCGTGGACGGCGCCTCTCCACCGCTGCGATCGTCCAATGTCGTTCTCTTCTTTGCTGTCCGCCCGACGATCGTTACCCGCTTCCATCGTGGGTGGCGACACAAATCGTGTTACGTGGGAGCGGGTCAACTCTGTGCGAGAATAGTATGTAATTGTACTGTTATATTAGCATCATCCCTTCCCCAGACCCCCCCCAGCGGCTCCTTCCCTCTCATGCATAAGTGTCACTCTGCGAACAGAAAAACAGGAAGGAGCCATCCCCCGTGACTGTCTGCCCGGCTGCATCCCGTCTCGCCTCCATCTCGTCGTCAAAAGTCTGCCTCCCATCACGATGCGTTTCTACCGCCGCAATATCGTCGTCAGCGACGATGCGGTGACCAGCGCGGTCCACCTGACGGTGCGGCAGTCGATGGCGCCCAACCTGCTGGTGGTGATCCTCTTCTTTCTCTGGGGCTTCGCATACGGACTGCTCGACGTGCTCAACTCGCACTTCCAGTCGGTGCTGAACATCAGCTCCAGCATGTCGGCCGGCCTGTCGTCAGCCTACTTTGGCGCGTACTTTCTGTGCCCGCCGACCATCTCGGGCTGGATCCTGCGCCGCTACGGCTTCCGCATCACCTTCATGACCGGTCTGGCCGTCTTGGCTGTCGGCTGTCTGTTGTTTTGGCCCTCGGGCGTCAAGGCCTCTTTTGGCGGCTTCTGTGGCAGCATGTTCGTCGTCGGTGCCGGCCTGTCGACGCTGGAGACCGCCGCCGACCCGTTCCTGTCCATCTGCGGACCGCCGCGGTACTCGGAGATCCGCCTGAACCTGGCCCAGGCCGTCCAGGGCACCGGCTCGTTTGGTAGGCTTCTTTTCTTTCTTTTCTTTCTTTTCTTTCTTTTCTTTCTTTTCTTTCTTTTCTTTCTTTTCTTTCTTTTCTTTCTTTTCTTTCTTTTCTTTCTTTTCTTTTCTGTTTCTGTTTCTATTTCTTTAGTCTGTCTTCTTTATGCTCCCCTCTTTGCCTGTTCTGACCAACAGTCGCCCCCCTCCTCGCCTCCCGCGTCTTCTTCGCCCACACCGTCGACACCGCCGAAGGCCTCAAGAACGTCCAATGGGTCTACCTCGGCATCGCCTGCTTTGTCGCCCTCCTCATCATCCTCTTCTTCCTCGCCCCGATGCCCGAGATCACCGACGCCGACATGCATGCCCAGGAGAGCGCCGTGGGCGACCAAGACCCCGGCCCACTCCGCAAGCAGTACAACCTATTTCTGGCCGTATGGTCGCAGTTCTGCTACGTCGGCGCCCAGGTTGCCGTGGCTGTACGTCGACGACATCCAGAGCCAAATCGCCCAGAGACGTTGCTGACCCGTCCAGAACTACTTTATCAAATTTTGCGAGGAGGCCGGCCGCTCCAGCTCCGACGGATGTGAGCTCTCCGCCCCCTTCCTTCTCCCGTTTTCCCGTCTACTCACACGCCTCTAGCCAACATGCTTGCCGTCGGCCAGGGCCTCTACGCCTTTGGCCGCTTCGCTACCGGCTTTTTGCTGATGCTGCCTGCTTTCAAGCCGCGCTACATTATGGCTGTTTACCTGGCCATGTGCTTCGTCTTCATCGTCGCCGCCATCACCACCCGCGGCACCACCTCCATTGCCATGCTCATCATGGTGCTCTTCTTCGAGTCGGCCTGCTTCGCCACCATCTTCACTCTTGGCCTGCGCGGCCTCGGGCGCCACACCAAGATCGGAGGCTCGCTGCTGGTCGCCGCCATCTCCGGCGGCATGGTCTTCCCGGCCATGACCGGAGCCGTCATCGACCGCCACAATGCGCACATTGCCATGGCTATCCCCATGATGGGCTACATCCTGGCCTTTGTCTATCCCATCTACGTCAACGTCTTCCGCCGCGAGTTCATGGACAGCCATCGCGCCAGCGACTATGCCGTCACTCCTGCCGCCATCTCCGACAAGCAGCTGCAGCTCGAGGCGCAGACGTCCAATGTCGAGCACGTGACCACTACCGAGCTGGGCGATATGAAATGAAGCTTCTTTTGATGGGGATTTATGGAAATAATTTGATGTTTAGGTTTGTAGGACCTATCGCCGAAAATGCTTTTTTTTTGTATCGCCAACGGGAGAAAATAATGCAACATATGTTCTAATGGTACCAATGCAATAATATCCCAGCCATGCATGTCCTATTCGTCCAGAATTTTCCTGATAGAAGCAACGCCGTCACTCTCCGTGAGCAATGCCCAGCCCGAATGCAATGTCTGGGCTTGGGCTCGTTCCATCGCCTTGCTCATCCACCACCATGTCGTCGGGCACTCCTCTGGGCGACTGTCCAAAGGGGACGATCCGCCCATCGGAGAGTTTGATGCCGCCTGAGCCAGACCGTTCCATGGGCTCTGACGTGTAAATCTCGTTGCCCGTGGCTGCCTGGCTCGGCGACCAGTGGCCCGTCGCTCTCATTGCCCCGCCACTGTCGCTATGATCGCTCCGAGCCAGCCGCGGCGATCCTTCGCTGCCTTGTATAGGGCTCAGAGCTTGCATGGCCTCTCCCAGCATGCTTGTGGGTAGGCTACTTGGTCCAGCGTGCCCGCGACCCCCGCCGTGCCTCTCCTCCCATCGCTGATAGCTAGTATGCACTTCGGGAAAGGCATCGCCGGTGCGTGGCGAAGGCTCCGTTTCGACCCAAGACGCCGGTGTCCGTGCTCCCACAAACGGTATCGCACGCGAGTATGTCGGGCCCACAGGCCCAGACCCAGACAGCAGCGGGCGCTTGCGGCCTCTCACCGACGGAATACTCACGCCACGAGCGCCCTCCTCCGGCTGTGACTGCGAGCTGCCGTCTCGAGACATGGGCTGCGACGTGTAACCGTCTGCCGCCGCGAGAGTCGGGAACAGCTGCTGGGACGGATAGCTGCCAGCGGCCCGTGGCGGCCGCATCATGGCTGGATACCGAGGGCCTGCCGGCGGCAGTGCAGGGGACGAAGTCGCCATCGCGTCGCGCTCCGCCATGTCAAAGCTGAGATCGGACGTGTCGATTTGCAGCCGGCCCGAGCTGTACCCCTGCATGTCCCAAGGCTGCATGGCCACCCGGGGGCGAGGTTGCTGGCCACGATTCCCGATTTCGGAAAACTGCGCTCCTGGTGGTGGATGGAATGGGCCCTGTTCTTGATTTGGGGTGGACTGGGCCGACTTGGAGCCCCTAAACTTTCGAGGGGTCTGCTTCTCGATCAGGCTGGCGATACTGTCGGAGAGGTAGTCCTGGGCTTCGTGGGCCTCGTCGGCTTCGTGGGCTTCCTGAAGCTGCTCCAAGGCGCGGAGATCCCCCTCCGATCCATAGCCCGCACGGGGAGGCTGGGCGTTTTCCTTGAGACGGTTCAGCATGGATGCCGGCCATCCCGAGGGCAGGGACTTTGGCAGCATCCCGAATAGGCCAGAGGCAATGCCGCCGCCTTTCGGAGCATCTGCAGCCACTCCGGCCACCCCGGCTCCACTGCCGCGCTTGATGGGAATGGATGGCGACCGCCCGAGATCTGTGGCGCTCTGGGTCGGTCTCGCGGGTTGGCCGGCATTTCCGTCGCTCACAGCAAGCCCGGCTGTCAAGGTTGATTCCGCGACCGATTGGATCCAGTTAAGCGCCGCCTCGGCCACGCTCTTGCCAGCCTGCACGGCCTTTGCAGCACTTGCATTCTCGAGCATCACAACATCCTGTATCGACACTCTTCCCTTGGCGGTCTCGCGACTGAAACTAATCCTGGGGTCGTCACGCTCTCTCCACGAGCCCGCCCGGTCATGGTATCGCCGATTCGCCTGCTTTCGGACCGTCCGATGTCCGTACATCGCTCGCCCCTTGTCATATCCCGGCAACACCACGTCAAAAGGCCTAGTTTCTCGCGGTGATGCAACAATAGGCCCCTCGAAGCCGTCCGACGCGTGGGGCGTAACCACCTCGGTCTGGTCGTCGCTCTCCTCGGCAGCCGTGGGAGCCGGAATCGTGTCATCCCGCACGGGGTACGACGGGTACGGAACATGCCAGTGGTGCGGATCTTGATCGCCGGGCGTCAACGGTGAATGGTAATAGACAGGCGAATCGAGTATGTCCGTCATACGATCGCCACCGTCTTCGGGAATCCAGCGGCCACCTTCGGGGCCCTTCCCCTTTCCATTATCGCTGTCGTGTCCCTCCAGCCCAGTCCCTGGTCGGCTGGGGGTCGATCCAGAACCAGTCTGGCTGAATTGGCTGGAGCGACTTCCCGAGTCCGACTCCGACGGGACCCATTCAAAGGCGGACGTTAGCGAAACGACCTCATTGCCGCTGCTCCCAGAATCCCCCCCGGCGTTCTTCTTTGCCGCTTTGGACAGCCTGTCGATAGCCATCTGGCAGCGACGCAACCTCTCCTCCACATCCTCGCGCACAGCCTTCAATCTGAGGGGGGCACTGCTTTTCTTTTCTGCACGTGGCAGATGGTCCAAAAGCTTGCGGCCATGCACCATGAAGCGGCAGTAGTCGTCTGTAAGTCCGACTGTGACGTCCCCCGCGGTTTTTCTGCCAACCTTGTCAAAGGAGGCGCAAAACAAGGCTGCCGCCTGCTCCAGCCAAAAGTCCTGCTCTTTCTTCTCGGCGAGCAGGTCAGAGAAAAAGGCTTGGACGACGCTGTGAACGCGAAGGACATCGACAGACTCGGAGCTCTTGTCGAAACTCTGCTTCGCACTACCCTGTGAGCTTGCCGGGGACGCATTGACAGTCTCTGTTCTTTCCACAAGAGCGAATTCAATCAGGATCCTGAGTGTGTTGTTGATGGACTTGACCTTTTGCCCAGCAGCTTTTGTGGTGACTGGTGTTGCCTTGCTCAGCGCACCGAGGCCTGCCAAGCCGTGGTTAGGATAGACGATCGACGAGCACGCACAGACATGAACGTACCTAGAACGATCATCCCGACCGGTATCCACTGGTCATAGAACGCCAAGATGCTCATCAAGTTGAGAGCCGCATAGTGGCCACGCTTCTCCAGCTCGCTGTAGACGGCACGGTAGGCAGGCAGCTGCCCGGCTAGGTGTCGTGCCTGGTACTTGCGCAGGTATTTGAACAGCGGCTCGCGGGTGGCGCTGAGGTGCCTGGCAGCGACGTGGACCATCAACGGCAGACGGCCCATCAGCTGCACCAGTTCCGTGGCGCGGGTCTGGTCGTCGCGTGTCCACGGCTTCTTTTTGCCCATCTCCTCGAGCAGCAGACGCTGGGCGTCCTCGGCACTCAGGAGGCCAAGCTCCATGACACGGGGACTGTCAAACTTGTACATGCTGGCGACCGGATGCTGTATGGATGTATAGATGAGGCTGGTGTTCTTGTTGTCTGGGATGAACCGGCTGATGCCTGGCGTGTCGAACCGAATGCCGTCAAACACCAGCAGCCACTGGTCGAAGCTTTTAAACCAGGATCGCACAGTGTCGATAAAGTCTTGTGGCTTGTGAAAGTTGAGATTTCTCTGTCCAGCGGTCGGGGCGGTGTCGAGCACTTTCTGGACTAGGTCCTGCAGAGGCTCGCTGTTGGCGATCTTCCAGTAGAATTCCTCCACTTCGGTGATGGACTTGGCACGGACCCAGAAAACACCACCAGGATAGTCGGCACGGTGTTTGAAGACATACTGGCGAGCAAGGTGTGTCTTTCCGCCTCCTGGGAGGCACTGGATCAGCACAGCGGAAGTGCCCTCGGCCCTTTTGTGTTTGTCGGTAAGCTTGGCATGGAGCTCTTCCAGCTCCAGTTCACGGCCCACGAAGAAGGAGTTGGGCCGAAACGGGTCAGGGTGGAAGAATGGAGGCTCAATCTGCGTAGGGCTGGTAGTGTCGACGATAGGGGGACCGGCGATGGCTAGAGGCATAGTTGGCGGAAGCAGGGGTGAACTTGTTTGATTGTCGATCTCGTCTAACAACACGGCAAGCAGAAAAAAATCAGCACGCATTTCGTCACCACTCTGGCAATAAGTTCTTGCCCTGTAACCCAGAGGGAGCCGTGGCGGTGCTAGGCAGGGCAGATAGGCCCGCAGCAGCAGATGTGGGAGGGGCTATATGGGGCGCTGGTGTTTGAGACCTACCATGGTGAGCGGCATCACCAGCATGCGGCATTGTGATCTGAAGCGATGTAAGCGTGCTGTGACGTTGTTGGTCCGGGCAGCACGGGTATGCAGTACTTACAAAAGGGCGGCTCCTCTCGCCGATCTCCAATCGGGCGCGGGCCATGCGGCCGTCGTCCTCCAGCTGCCATCGCACTTCGACAACGGACGGAGCCTCTACCACCCATTCAGAGATGGCCACGGACACGGTACGGTAGCCGGGAGCGTTGGGGCCGGCAAACTTGCACATGCCCGAATGCGTTGCCTCGATGCCGTAGTACGTGACGCCTGGCAGCTGCGGGCTGGCGGAGTCGGCATCGACAATCAGGGCCCTGCACGGTCTGTCAGCCACGCTTCAGGCGGTAGGGCGGCGGGAGTGGGCTCACTTGGTTCCCTTGAGGTCGGTGCTGTGATTCTCGTGGGCCATGTGAATCTGGAAGCGTTGGTAGATGTCGAGGAAGTGGCTGTTGATCTCCTGGAGCCTTTCATTGTCCCGCTTGAGCGTCTTGAGCAGGATGGACTCGGATTCGAAGAATTTCTTGGGAAGGATGGCATCACTCATGCCCTGGATGACACGGCCCCACGTGGCCAAGTCGGAGCCGGTGTGGGGCGTGCCGAGGAAGATGATGGCAAAGGTGGACACATAGATGCCGCGGAGGGCCTCCTGGTGTACGGCGCTAACATCGTTGGCGTACTCCAGAGCACGCTTCACCAGGATGCCGCCAAGGCTGTGGGCGACCCAGATGATGGGATTTCTCGTTGTGTTCTCGCGCTTGCGGTAGGCGGTCAGGTGCGTGACGAGAGTCTGGGCGTGCTGGAAGATGTAGTTTTCGCTGGCACTGCCCTTGTGGTCGCGTGCATAGACGTCGGCGTTGTAGCCGTACACGAGGATGTTGGCAGGGTGGTCCTTTAGCGAATCGGGGAGGAGGTCGCAAGGCCAGTAGACTTTATTTTCGGCGGTCCATGTTTTCTTCGGGTCTCCATTGAGGCCGTGGACGAGGACAATGTCTGCACGGGCGTCGGGGTGGGTGTACACGCCGGTAATTTCGTACCGGGTGATGTCCCGATTGTAGAAAGTCTAAGGGTTAGCCAGGGACGAGATAGTGGCGGGACCGGCCGGTGAAGGCGGGCGGCATAGCTTACCGTGGTATCCGGCGTAGGAGCCATTAGGGCACTGGCCAGCAGCGAAAGAGAGAGGGCATATATCTTGCAAGCAGTAGTTGCAAGCAGCAGTGGACAACTAGAGGTATCTCAATTTCAATGCGAAGCCAGACGAGACGAGATGAATAAGAGGCTAAGTACCAAAAAAAAAAAAAAAAAAGAGTAGAGGTATGAAAATCAGAATCCGGAAAGGTGTCAAAACGGAGGGCTGGGGAGGCTGATATAGCCTAGTTGCCGTTTATTGCTTGTCCGCTGCAGAGGCGGGCAACAAGGGTCATGGGGAGACCCGGTAGGGCAGAGGGTCGACCGGTGGCATACAGCAGCTCAGCACCTCTGGGAGTGGGCCGTCGCCTGCCAAATGAACAAACGGGAAAAGGAGAGGGCGGGACGTCAGCTTCAACTAGACAGCTGTGCGGCACGACGGAAATGGGTAGGCGACAGACGAATGGTTTCGAAACTCTGGCCAAATGAGGCCAGCCGATGCGGACGGAAAGCTGAAGCGAAAGCGGGCGCAGCGTCAGCGGGCGCTGCAGCCTCCAGGGGGAGGGCGAGATGGTTCGTTTCCGCTGTTTTGGGTTCTTTTTTGGGGGGTTTTTGGTTTGGCTAGTGTCCACGATGGAAAGATGCAAAGTTTGTGTCCCAGAGGACGACAGCAGCTACGATATGTTCATCTTACATCTTACATGGGCAAATATGCTCGTGGAGGGCGTGAGTCGCAATTGCCCGATCCCACAAGACGTTGTTGCCGCTTTGGCGTTTTTCCGTAGGCTGTCATAGGGGCCCCTTGGCGCCTGCGAAAGCGCAAAGTTTGGGGAAGCCGCCGTTGGGCTCCCCCTGCGACTAGCGCGGGGCTCCTGTCTCCGGTGTGTCTCGTTTTGTTCTCGTGAGGCCAGGCAGCTGAGCCCCATGCAGCCCCCTCCCCTGCCCGGCAGGCACCCGCAATTCGCAATTCGCACTTGCCCCAGACAAGGCCGGCCGTGCGCGGCACTTTGTGCTTTCTAGGACTCGGTATTAATAGTATTCGTAGAAGCTTACGCGCCCCAACACACCGAGCTCCCTTTTCTGTTCCAGGGCTTTTGCCAAAGAGTCATGCGACCCTGCCAGCCAACTATCTTATGTGCGTACGAGTATTGCAGGCAACTGCCGTTGTGATCCTGGACAGCCCTACTCGTGCGCCCAGCAGTCGGACGAGTCGGACGGTCGTCCTATCCTATCATGACGTCAGAAAGAAAAGGCCGTCCGTCGCCTCTCTCCTGGGTCGTCGGTGTCTTCTGAGTCAGGGCGGCCCGCGGTCACAGGGCCGCTAAACAGAGACTTGTCAGATTCACAAGCCGACGCATCCAGCCTGGTGACCCGCGCTGCCCGTCTCTGGACAGGCGATCCGCCACCGACACCGTAGAGAGCTCACGACCAATGGTCACTGCCGACAGGGATCTGCTTGGCAATCTGCCGTCGATTTTGGTCGCCTGTCCAGCCCCGCCCGTACCCGGATCGCTCGTCCCATGTCTGACCCCTGCGTCCGCTTACTCGTAGTCGTATCGTACAAGTGGTACGACGTATTCAGACGAGATTGCCCTCTCCCTCTCCCTCACGTCGCCCGCATCAGGACGTACTCCCGCGTGCTGTCCCCAAACTGCACCATGTCGCGTGCTCGCAGCTCCACAAAGCGCTGAGCCGCCACCGCCTCGCCGTTCAGCGAGGTCCCGTTGGCGCTCGCCAGGTCCAGCAGGTAGGGCCGCACGCGGCCGATGCGGTCGCCGTACTCGTTGCGCCGCTCGACGTAGCGGAACTGCACAACCGCGTGCTGCTTGCTGATGCTCGGGTGCGCTGCCAGCAGGTCCACCACGGCCGCCTCGCGGCCCACCAGCCAGCAGCTGCGCGCGCCCAGCTCGACCGTGTCGACAATGGCGCCGTCCTTGAAGACAAACAGCCGCCACTCGTCGCGCTGAGCAGGCTTGCGCGCCTCGGGCGGCTCGTGGTACTTGAGCGTGACCACCGAGCCGTCGGTCTGGGTGATGGCGTTGGACTCGGCCGCCAGCGCCCCCGTCACCCCGTAGTTGGGCTTCTCCTTGGGCGGCCGCACCGCCGCGTCCGCCTCGTCGCCACCCTGCTGTATCATGGCAAACGAGTCTGCCTGGTCGGGCAGCGGACCGCGCCTCTTGACGCTGTCGCCCTGGTCACGTGGTCTCCGCGGTCGCCGCTCTTCTCGATCAGATGCGTCCTCGCCTTCTCTTGGCCGCCTCCGCTCGCGGCGCTCCTCGCGATCGCCTCCGTCCTCGTCCTTGCGCCTCCTCGGCCGTCCAGCCTCTCCCTCTCCATCGTCCCGATCATCTCGTCGATGCCGGTGCCGTGACGCGTCTGGTGACCGCGACCGCCGCCGTTCTCTGTCGTCGCCCGTCCTCCGCGACCCTCGATCGCGGCGGGATCGCTCGTCCCGCTCATGTCTGTGCCCTCGATCGCGGCCTGAATCGCGCCCGCCGCTCTCTGGCTGTCGCCGGCTGCCCTTGACTTCAGCGTCGTCCGATGCCATTCTGTCAGCGCTGTGTGTTGTGTGGGTTTTTTGTCTTGCTCCATCTTTAGCTTCACGACTATGTTTTAAAAGTGGGTCTTACTCCGGAGTTGAATCGCACAAGGCTTCAGGCTTCACGGAAACACGAACACGAAAAGTCGCAAAAGGCTCATGATAAGAATAGCTGATATGCATCTGTAGAACATCTCTCCGGTCGCCGTGCATCGCCTCGCCACTGCTTGCCCTCGTCATGCCAGCGCAAACTCGGGCACTTCCCCCATGTCCGTCTTCACCTCATCGCCCAGCCGACACGACAGTCTCCATCGCAGCTTTATTAGCTCCACCTTGGTAGTCCGGTCGTGCGCGTGCCACACCTCCATCGTCTGTGTGATGCCACGGCTCTGTTTCGGCGCCAGCGTGCGGCCCGACTGCGGCTGCATCTTGAGCTCGTAGCCCTGCTTAGTCAGCATATAAAATCTGGACAAGTCAGAAAAAAAGGGAAAAAAAAACTCACCCTCGTCACGGCTGCCTGGAAGTGGACATCGGTAATGGGCTGGGCCATGTTGTTGGTAAAGGCAAAGGCAAAGCTGATGGCCAGCGGCGCGTCTGGCGCCCGCCGTGCGACGACCTCGATCTTGACGGGCCCGCTGCCGACCGTGATGCGGTGCTCCTGCGGCTTGGCCGGCGTGTCGGGCGGCAGTGCCGACGAGAAGGACCACTCGTCGTCGTCGTTGGTGGCCGGCACGGCCGGACTGGCCTTTTGCGAAGGCGGCGCCGTGATGGCCCCCAAGCCCAGCGCGGCGAACGGGTCGGCCACGGGCGCGGCTGCGGGCTGCGGAGGCGGGAACGCCGAGGACTGGAAGGCCGGCTGCGGCGTGCCGGACTGCGACGACGACGTGGCGGCCGCGGCGGTCGAGAACGAGGAGAAGACGGACGGGAAGGCGTTGGGCGGAGAGGGGCCGGCGGGCGGCGGCGACGGCGTGCCGAGAGGGCCGCGGCCAATGTTGCCCTGCGTCACAGAGGACAGCAGTGCCGGTCCGGGGACGCCTGCTGTGTCAGTCTTGGCGATAAGCGTGGAGAAAAATGGAGCCTACTCACTGCTGTTGGCGCCAAACCCCAACGCGATGCCCCCTATCGATGCATCGCCAAAGGACAGCCCGAGCAGGTCGCTCTCGATGCCTGCCGGCTTGGAGGCGGTGTCCGCGGCCGTCGGCGCTGGCGTGCTGGAGCTCGAGTCTCCGTCAAAGTCGATCAGCGACAGCTCCTGCACGGCGGATTTTGGCTTCTTGCCGCGGCTCGGTTTTCCGCCGTTGCTGGTGGTGCTCGGAATCGGGCCGCCCTGGGCGATCTCGTTGGCGCCGCCAATGTCGCCCTTCTTCAGCAGCTTGTAGCGCTCGACGGTGCGGTGTATGCTGTCGTTGATCTCCAGCAGGCGCGCGACGGCGGCATGGTCGTCGGACTCCTCCTCGCACATCTTTTGAATCTTGGGCTGGGCGCTCGACAGGGCCGAGGCCAGCTCGTCAAACACGTCGCCGTCGGCCATGGAGTCGCCCTCCTGGAAGGCGGCCAGGCGCTCCTCGAGCAGGGTGGCCTTTTTCTGGATCTTGGCGACGTCCTCGGCGGCCTTGGCGCGGTAGTCCACCTTGGAGCGGGTGTCGTAGCCGGCCATGACCTTCATGAGGCGGTTGGCCTCCTGCAGGTCCTCGGGGGTGCCGCGGCGGATGAGCTCCTGCAGCTTGGCCGACTGGGCCTCGCGCTCCTCCTCCTCCATCTCCTCGGCGGATTTGAGGTTCTGTGGGTCAGCAGGCGGGACATGACAAGAAACCAAAAAACCAAAAAAAACCAAAAACCAAAAACAACACGTACATCGCTCGGGTTCAGCACGGCGGCGTCCTCGCGCCGCACCTCGGGAAAGGTGTAGCCCTTGTAGCTCAGAAGACGGTGCATGTCGCGGATGAAGCCCAGGTCCTCGCGGTAGCGGCTGGTCTCGCATATTGTGCCGCGCCACTCCTCGATGGCGCCGAGGATCTTGAGCTGGACGCGGGTGGGCCGCACGGGCGGGCGCTCGGGGAAGCGGCGCACGAGCTCGTTGAGGAACTCCTTGGTGCTGATCTGCAGGTGGAAGGGGTAGCCGCAGTTCTTGACGCAAATGTCGAGCAGGTTGAGGGCCAGCAGGGCGACGTTGGGGTTGCGGTGGTTGATGTAGCCGACGATGGCGTTGGCGGCCTCGCGCGGCGTGGAGCCCTTTTTGGAGTTGATCAGGTCGGCGATCTCGAGGTTGAGCGCCAGGTTGGGCTCGTAGTTCTCGGGGCTGCAGGCGCTCTGGATGAAACGCAGCAGCTGGGAGGGCGCCGCGTGAGCCAGTTCGCCCCAGCGGTCGCGCGCGGCATAGCGCGCCGAAGCGGCCTCCATGGCGGCGGCGGGAGCAGGGAAGAAGGGCTCTGCGGGGTGCGGCTGCGGCTGCGGCTGCGGCTGCGGCTGCGGCTGCGACCTGTTGATCCGGCGCTGCTGCCTCGAGGCGAATTCGTCTTTTCTGGTCGTTTGCAGGCTGCTGTGGCAATCAGTCGATCGGCCGTCGCGAGTGTCGGTGCGTTCGTCTCATGCCAGCCGGCGGCGATGGTCGGACAGCAGATGGCAATGCCCGGGGCAGGATGTGGCCTGGCTGCGGTGGGTGTGGTGGGTGGCAGAGTCGATGCGGGTCGAGTTGCAGGACACGCAGGCCGCCCTAGCCGGCCGTGTGCTTGTTTTGCGCACTGTGTTATGCACGGTATCCCACTTCCGGCCATGGATCGGGGATTGGCAGTGACGCAAAAAAACTTCTGTCCCGCATCACACACCCTGTCCCGCGACGACCATGGTCCGCCACAAGAAAGACTTTCACGGCCGGGGAAAGAAGCTGCACTACGGCCCTCCGCGGCCGCGGCCAGGCGATGCGGACGACGGCACAGGAGCCGAGGAGGGCGCCACGGCGACGGGCTCGACGTCGGCTTCGGCTGCGGCTTCTAGACGGCCAGCCTTCAAGGCGGCGTGCTGGGACCTGGGCCACTGCGACCCGAAGCGGTGCTCGGGCAAGAAGCTGATGAAGCTGGGGCTGATGCGCGATCTCAAGATGGGCCAGCGGCACGCGGGCGTGGTGATCACGCCCAACGGACGGCACGTCGTCAGCCCGGCGGACGCGGAGCTGCTGCGGCAGTTTGGGGCGGCGGTGGTGGAGTGCTCGTGGGCGCGCACCAAGGAGGTGCAGTGGAACAAGGTGGGCGGCAAGTGCGAGCGGCTGCTGCCGTACCTGGTGGCGGCGAACACGGTCAACTACGGCAAGCCGTGGCGGCTGAACTGCGTGGAGGCGCTGGGGGCGGCGTTTTACATTTGCGGGCAGCGCGAGTGGGCCGAGGCGGTTCTGGCGCCGTTCTCGTACGGCGAGGAGTTTCTGAACATCAACCGGACGCTCCTGGAGCGGTACGCGGCGTGTGCGGACGAGGCCGAGGTGAAGCGGACCGAGGAGGCGTGGATCGAGCAGCTGGAGCGCGAGTACACGGAGAGCCGGGACGAGCGGGCGAGCGCGGCGGACGTGTGGAAGGGCGGCAACGCGAATCTGCGGCCGCTCAAGGGCGACGGTGACGACAGTGGTGACGGCAGCGACGACGATGACGAGGGCGACGGCAGCGGCGACGACGGCGATGCGGCAGACGAGGACCGCGACCCCTTTGCCATCTCGGACGACAGCGACGACGAGGCGGAGATGGAGGAGATCCGGAGAAAGGTGCTGGCGTCGCGGCCGTTTGCCAATGCCGAGCCGGCGGCCAGGGAGGCGAAGAAGCCGGTCGTCACGGTGGCGCGGTCGTCGACACAGCTGGTGGTCGACGCGAGGGCGGCGCCGGACTCGGACAACGACCACAAGTACGCCAGCTCGTCGGCCGGCGACAGCGACGGCGGCAGCGGGAGCGACGACGAGGACGAGGGCGACGACGAGTTCGACCAGATCATGATGGCCACGCCGGTGACGGACCAGACGGGCGTGGCACGGCTGAAGAAGGAGCGGGCGCGGGCGGCGATCTCGACGCGGACATTTACGTCGGGCTATGTCGCGGCAGGTCGGGGGAAGTAGGGAGGGCGAAGACTAGAGAGGCAAATGGAGGCAAATGGACAAAACTACAAGGCAGGCTAGATACCCAGGCAATCACATGACACGTTGTCAAGGTCGTTGTCGAGGCAAGCGCGTGGAAAACATGGAGACAGACGGAAGGAGCCACGGCGTTCTGTGCCGCTGTCAAGGCCGTTGTCGAGGCAAGCGCGTGGGAAACAGGGAGACAGACGGAAGGAGCCGTGGCGTTTTGTGACTCTCAAAAGGCCACGCTTTCGGCTTAAACTGACACTCCTGATGCCATCCATCTCGAATCGTACATCAACGACGCGTCCTTGGTATCAAGAGGTGTGTTCAACCCAGCGCCCGATCCATGCCAGCCCTCCGTGGGATATAGTACATGTGCAGAAATCCTACAGCCATTGTCGCTCTACAGCTTTCTCGTCTCGCGGATCTCCTCATAGGCCTGGATCATGTCGCCGACGGCCACGTCATCCCAGTCCTCAAAGGAGATGCCGCACTCGGTGCCTTTGCGCATCTCGGCGGCGGCCTTTTTGCCTTGTTTGAGGGATTCGAGTTTGCCTGGGGGTTAGCAGGGTAAGGTCATGGGTCTCGTCACCGATTCGGCCTCGCCGGGCAGAACAAGGGCAAATCAACAAACCAAAATCAAAAGATCAAGAAATCAAAACCAAAAAAATCAAAACCAAAAAATCGCAATCAACCAAAACCAAAATCATCCAAAACCAAAATCATCCAAACTCACCATCAAAAATCTTTTCGCCCTTGCGAAACACCCGGTACCGCCCCCCTCTCGTCACCAGCCCGTTGCGCACCCGACACCCCGCCACGTTGTGGAAGAGCCGGCCACGCACGTTGATGGGAAACACCTGCAGCACCTCGGCCTCGCCCAGCACGCGCGACGTGATGGTCGGCGCCAGCCGCTCCGACAGCCGCTCGCGCACCTCGTCGATCAGGTGGTAGATGACGGCATGTTCCAGCAGCGGCACGCCGGCGTCCTTGGCCAGCCGCCGAATCGGCCCCGGCACGCTGCCGCCGTGGAAGCTGAGGATGGCGCTGCCGGTCGTGGCCGCGAGCTCAACGTCCGACTCGGTCACCGGACCCGGCGCCGCCCGCAGCACGTGCGGCCGCACCTCGTGGTTGCCAATCTCCATGACCGACGCCACCACGGCCTCGACCGAGCCCATCACGTCGGCCTTGACCAGAAAGTTGACCACGACCGGGCCCGACGGCGCCGGCTCGGCCTCCTCGTCCGCCACATCCGCTGTTGTCTTGTCTGTCGCCGCCGCCGCCGCCGCTGCCGCCTCCGCCTCCGCCTCCTTGGCCACCGACGCCGCTTGGCGTCCCTGCTCGCTCGTCGCCGCCTGCTCCCGCTCGCGCGTCTCCAGCCGGTACTCGGTCGCCTCGCGGGCCCGCCCCTCGGTCGGCGCCTGCAGCACCTCGTCGCCCGCGTCCGGCAGCTCCCGCCACCCCAGCACCTCGACCGGCGACCCCGGCGGCGCCTCGTCGACCTCGGCGCCCGCCTCGTTCCGCAGCACCCGCACCCGCGCCCACGTCGTGCCCGCCACCACCACGTCGCCCCGCCGCAGCGTCCCCCGCTTCACCAGCACCGACGCCGCCCGGCCCACCCGCTCCTTCACGCTCGACTCCAGCACCCACCCCTCCACCAGCCCGTCGCGCGCCGCCCGCACGTCCAGCAGCTCCGCCAGCGTCAAGATGTTCTCCTCCAGATCCGCCATCCCCTGGCCCGTCCGCCCGCTGACCGCCACCACCTGCACGTCGCCGCCATAGTCCTCAATCTCCACCCCGTGCCGCGCCAGGTCGCTCTTGACCTGCTCCACCCGCGCCTCGTCCTTGTCCACCTTGTTGATGGCCACGATGATCGGCACCTTGGCCGCCCGCGCGTGCTTGAGCGCCTCCAGCGTCTGCGGCTTGACGCTGTCGTCGGCCGCCACCACCAAAATCACAATGTCCGTCACGTTCGCCCCGCGCTGCCGCATCGTCAGAAAGGCCGCGTGGCCCGGCGTGTCCAGAAACGTGATCTGCTTGCCGCCCGACAGCTCGACCGAGAACGCTCCGATGTGCTGCGTGATGCCGCCGTGCTCCTGCGCCGCCACCGACGACTTGCGCAGCCAGTCCAACATTGTCGTCTTGCCGTGGTCCACGTGGCCCATGATTGTCACAATCGGCGGCCGCTCCGGCAGCGAGGACGTGTCCGCCGGTACCTCGGCGCGTCGCAGGTCCACCGACTCGCCGCTGTCGACCGTCGGCTCGAACCCGTACTCCTGCGCCACCAGCGCCGCCGTCTCGCCCGTCATGATGTTGTCCAGCGTGATGTCGTCGAACCCGAGCTCGCCCAGCTGCCGCAGAAACACGTGCGGCTTCACCCGCAGCGCCGTCCCCAGGTTCGCCACGCTGATAAACGCCGGAAGCAGGATCGGAACGGGGCCCTGCGCCGCCGCCGCCGCCTCCGCCTCCCGCCGTCGTCGCTTCTCCTCCTTCCGCTGCCGCCGCTCCTCCGCCCGCTCGTCCAGCTCCGCATAGTCGTCCTCCTCCTCCAGCTCATATCCGCGATTCCGCCGCCCGGATTTCGACCGCGCCCGCGCCGTGCGGTCGGCCGCCGCCTTGTCCTTTCGATCCTTTTGGACTTTGCGCTCCTTCCGGTGGTGCTCATACGGCGACTCCAGGTCTGGGTCGATATACATGGGCTGTAGCTCGTCATACAACGGCTCCGCATCCAGAGGCCCAATCTCGTTGTCGTCCCACCCGTCCGTCTTCCACGTGCTCGCGGTGCTGTTTTCCGGCGCATTGAAGCTACTGCTGCTTCCGCCACCGCCGGCTCGTCGTTCGGGTCGGGGCCCTTGCCCCCGTGGACGTGCTGCGGTGCCTCCGCGGGAATTCGGCGAGCCTCCGCGGGGGTTGGAGTTTGGGTTGGGTGTGAATCCGCGAGGACTGTCGCTCCCCGGAGACGCTGATAAGAAAGGGTTGGCCTGTCGTGGCCCTTTCCGATCGTGATTCGGCCGGGGACTGCGCGGGGCCTTGCGAGTGGCTTCGTAGCCCGTCGAAGACGGCGCTGCCGCGGTGTTCCTGGCGGGCGGCCTGACCATGCCGCGCGCCAGCTGCTGCAGGGGGCTGTCTTCCCGAGCATCGGACGGTGGCGGCTTGCTTCGCCGCGGGGCGCTGCGCTGCAGATTGCCCCATTCTCCCCCCGGCTGGCGTTTTGGTGGAGCCGGTGCACCCCCGCTGGACGAGCGCCGGAACGGACTCTCTGACTGTCCCGGTCTCGAAGCATTTTGGGTCGGTGGTGCCGTTGGCTGGGCTTGCGACTGCCATCGGATCTGGGCCGGCCGGCAGACACACGCGTGTCGCAGCCCCGTCGGCAGCCGGCAGCTCGACAGCCGAACCACCGCTGAGCGCCTCTGGGAATCCTGCGCTGGTCAGCAGAGATTCAGATCGGAAGCAAGTTGTCAGCCCCCCAGTCTCCCCTCCCAAGTCTTCCCCTCCCCTTTCCTCCCCTCCCATACACCCCAGTTCTCACCCTCCAAAGATGCCCTCGGAGCATGGTGGCGTTTGTCAACGAGAAGCTGGATCCGCCCGGAACCTGTCGCCGGAAAGAATCTGCTGCTTCTGCAACCTCAATCCGAAAATCGCATGTGGGTCTTCCCGGTCGGCACTAGCTCACAGTGATCCCGGCTTCTTGGCGCCCACTTCGCACTGTAATCGTCTCTTTTCCAGAACCGACCACATCGTCTCTGCCCCCTTTCTCCCATCCGTCGCCGCACCTCCCCGCCACCCATGTCCGTCAAGCGCACCGCCAAGTCCGCTGCGACCAGCCGCAAGGCGGCCTCGCAGGCCCCGGCCGCCCCGCCCCCGGCGCCCTTTAAGCAGGCGCCCGAAAGTCTCAAGCCCTTTTACGACGAGCTCTCCCACCGCCGCGTCTACGTCGTGCACGTCGACAGCCGCCCGAGCGACTTCAAGCGCAAGATCTTCACCGTCCCCGTGCTCATGAACCTGGCCGTCGTCCTGCTGTTTGTCTGGCGCGTGTGGTACATTGGCCCCTATTACTGGCTGCTCCTCGAGACCACCTTTGGCACCCCCAACGAGACCTCTCTGCAGGCCAGCGACCTGACCTGGCAGGAGATGACCAAGGTCATACTGCGCCGCACCGGCACCTTTGGGATCGACTTGCTGCTGGGCATCTTTGTGTGGCCCTGGCCGATCGAGTTCGTTGCCGGCAAGAAGCACGGCAGCCCGGTGCAGTGGCGCTGGGCCATTGGCTTCCGCAACAAGGAGATCTACGTGCGACGCAGCCGCCAGTGGTACACAGATGCCCTGAATGGTGGCGGTGCCGGCGCGGGGGCCGGCGCGGGGGCCGGCGCGGCTTCCCCGGCCGCCAAGAAAAAGGTCAACCTCCTCGCCGATCCGACCGAGCGGCGCGCGCTCCTCGGCTACATTGCCCAGGCCACGTCGCCCCTGCTGCTGGAGCAAAAGACCGGCTACCTCCTCATGAACAGCCACTGGGACCTCGACTGGGACCTGATGGTCTGGGCCACCCGGCTGGTGGACGAAAAGGACCTCGCCCTCGAGGCCTTTCGCACGCTCGTGCTGCTGCACCACAGCGCCTACGGCTGGGTCACCGTCGACCTGCGCGCCCTCGCCGGTGCCGCCGGTGGCGCCGGTGCCGCCGGAGCGGACAGCGTCGTCGACGATGAACGGCGCCGCCAGGTCTTTGCCTTTCGCGAGGCGCTGGCCGCCCTCGACAAGGAGGACCTCTTCTTCCGCTGGATCGAGATCATCCAGTTCGAGGCGGGCAAGCCGGGCGGGCTCGGCGACGACGCCCGCCAGGCGGCCGTGGCCAAGCAGATTCGCGATCTCTTTGATGCCGACGGCGTCGACTTTGACCAGCTCTGGATGGACTGCGTCGGCTCGGACGGCATGGCCGGCATGTAAGACGGGCTGCTTTGGGTTGTAACACGGACACGGGTGTGTTTTGGCTTTCGGTCTTGCATAGCATCAGACGGACGGCAGGCGTGGACGAAAATGGGAGTCAGAGCGACAAGGTGGTCAAAATGGTCAAAAGGTCAAAATGGTCAAAATGGTCGAAATGGTCGAAAGCGGACAGGCTCGTGTACCAACGCATCAGAACGTCAGTATACGACGATTCCCCGGCCGCGCAGGCGGGCAAAACACCCTACACACGTACACGTATATTCCACCGGCTCTCTACCTCTTGCCCTTGCCTTTGGTCCCTGCAGCTTGCTCGCGCTTCTTGGCCTCGGCCTCTCTCCGCGCCTTTTCCTCGGCCTCCTTGACCTCCAGTTCGGCCTAGCGCAATGTCAGAAACAACGTCCCGCGTCAAAAGGAAACGGAACCGCCCTCACCTGTCTCCGTGCCGCCTCGGCCGCGCGCTTCTCCCGGATCAGCTTGAGCCGCGCCAGATCCGCCTTGGCCTCGTCCGTCTTGCCTTGCTCGTGCAGCTTGCGGTAGCGCTCCTTGGCCTGCGCCGCCTCGAGCGACTCGCGCTCCCGGCGGCTGGGCGTGCCCGACGCGCTGCTGATGCTCAGCGCCTTCAGAGCCTTCAGATCCTCCGTCGGGGCCGCCGCCACGCGCGCCGTCGTCTGGCTGCGGCTCGCCTTGGAGTGGTTGGGGTTGGCCGGCAGCGCCGTGTCGTCCTCCGACTCCTCCTCGTCGTCCGACGGCATGTCGCCGACCTGCACGGCCCGGCCCTTTGAGCGCGCAATGGCCGCGTCTTTGCGCGCCTTCTTTTCCTTCTTGCGGTCCTCACGCGACGCCGCCGCTGCTGCCTCCGCCGCCGCGCTGCGCGTCGAATCCGGGTCGTCAGAGTCCTCCTCCGAGCTCGACTCCTCCGAACTCTCCTCGTCCGAGTCGTCGTCGGAGCCCTTCTTCTTCTGCGCAGCGTCACCCCACATGCCGATCTCGTTGCCGTCCGCATCGAGGGGTCGCAGATCGCGCGAAAAGTGCTTGCCGCCTGTCCAGGGTCAGCCAGTTGGGCAACAGACGAGCAGCCTAGGCAAACGTACCACCACGAGTAAACTTGCGAAACTTGCCGCCGCGGCCGCGCGAGCTGGCGCCAGGTTGAGGTCCTCCTGCCATGTTGAGAGGATGTGTTGCGTCGACAAGTCTTGCGAGGAGCCGCTCTCAAAAGATCAAAAAGTCGGCCGTCGGAAGATGGTGACGTCTCAATACACTAAGCAGATCTGCGAGCCCACGAGGCGTTGATCGCGGGTATCAGACGACGCAAGAGAGGGGCAGGATTTTATAGTGTCGACAGAGCAACGACCTCTCTTGAAGGCGGGGTGGTCTACAAGTACGACAAAGAAATTTCCCGTTATGCACCTATGCGCCATAAAGACCGCAGGTCTCGTCCACACGTCAATATGTCCACCTTGGGGCAATAGACCATGACATTCGTAAAACGATTGGTCCGAGGCGTAGTCACAGTCCAGTTGTCCCTCTCGTCCTTTTGCCACCCATCTCGGGCGCGTGGTGAGAGCGCCCATCATGCTGCTACGCCGCCCGAAAGCCAACTGTGGCAACCCGACAACTGGCACCAGCACAACGATATGTGTGGGGTCCCAGCCCCGCAGCGTATAGTCGTGGGCCGCTTCAGACTCCGGGCCAAGAAAGAGCTTTTTTCCCCTGGATGAGACTGAGTCATGGCAGGCAAACTCTGTCTCTGGGTGCCCAGCCGAAGCCAGATACAAGTTGTATGCATCAAAGCCATCCAGGTGATTATGTCTGCTGTGATTGGTGGCCGTGGCTCTAATAGCGGGTCTTGCCGCACACTACTGGTAGGCGCAGCTTTAGCGCGGCTTTCGCCCACAATATAATTCGTTTCGCAGGCAGGAATTTTTTTTTTTCGTTTTCTCCCTTTCCTCTCATAAACTGAACAATCCTTCATATTCACTCTGGCTTCAGCCGCATCAGTGGCAGGTCTTGGAGGGGAAATTGGAGGAGAGAGGAAATCATCGACTACTTACCCTTTGGGCACCTGCGCAGACACTGCGGTGGCGTCAAGAGAAATTTTAAATGTTGATACATGTTATTGGACCTCCATCCGTGCCGGTGCGCCCAGCCGGCTCTCGTCATCCCCCGCTAAGCGACGAAAGAAAGTCGTTCACATGGACGCTCTTGCGCTTTTTTGATCGCAGCTGCGGCGGCTCGAGACTGCCTGGCCGTTTCGTAGATGGGGGCACGGAGGCGTCGGCCTTGAGCGCGTCTCTGCGTTCTGCGTGACTGCGCAAGGATTCTGCCGTGCGCACAAATATTAGGCGGCGAGCGATGGCGTAGGACAGATGCACCAGCGGTCGGTTCGTGCCCAGGCTCAAGGTGACGAACGGCTGCGGCTGTGGAGACGGGTGCTCTGCATCCTTGGCCAGGAATGTGTAAATCTCAAAAGCCGACGCCGACGCCTGCTCGTCCTTTCGTTCTGAGGCGCTGCGTTCCGCCGTGGCCAGGCCCGGCATGTCCAGAGCTTCTCGCAGCCGGGCGGGATCATAGCTCTGCCGCAGCCCAGCCCGGCCAGACGGCACGGAGCACGTCCAGCCCAGGCGACCAGCGGCCGGCAGCACATGGCGCCAGCCGGCGACGGCGTAGTTTCCGACAGACACGTCCAGGACGGCCAAGGCCGGCAGGCGGGTCGCAAACGGCAGACACGCCGGGGTCAACGCGTCAGGGCAGCCCCAGAGTTGCAGGACACGCAGCTTCGGAAACGGAGTCTCCTGTAGGCTCCAGCCCCGGACGAGACGATCGCTCACGTCCGCGACGATCTCGAGCACGCCGAGGTTCGGCAACGAGGCCAGGGCCAGCAGCTCGTCGACCCCGAAGCCGGCATGGCCATCGGACGGCGATGTGATGCGCACGTGGGCAATAAAGGCCACGGAGGGCGAGCTCAGCGGACGCGTAAAGACGTGCAGCCGACTCTGCGGCTGGTAACGGGCGACGTGGTATCTCCATCGGTCCCTGTCTGGCATGTCGGCATGGTATGCAGGCTCGGACAGAAAACGCGACAGGAGTTTCCACGCGTGCAGGGACAGCTCGCCGCTGCGGCTGTCAGCGCCGAGGGGGAGTCTACCACGGAAGGATGACCTACCGGCTGGACAGCAACATGCGCAGGCCGTCGGCCGACCGGACAGAGAGGCCAGCCAGATGCTCGGGACCGAGCTGGGCCAAGCGGTGGGCCACGTGCTCCAGCGCCATCACGGACAGCGGCCTGGGGCCACGCGCCGGCCGCGGAAAGCGCGTCACCGGCGCCCAGTCCTGTCCTTGCAGCTCCCAGCCCAGGTCGTGGTGTTGCGGGATGGCGTCCATTCGGATGTGGCCAGAAAGAAGCCAAAATAAAGAGAACCCCCCAAAACCCCCCAAAAACCCCCTAAAAACCCACGTCGGACGAGGTTCGTCCAAAATGGACAGAGCCATCGAGGCTCAAACCGATGACTCAGGCAGTCACGCTACCCACACGTTACTGGACCAAATTAGGACGTTACCCATTTCGCTCCCTACAGTTTTGCACCAGTATATACATGTCTACTCGTATCCTCACAGCATCGGCTTCAGGTCCGCGGCCACATGGAATGGCGCGCCGGTCTTGCTGCGGATCTCGTCGACGGTGACGCCGTCAGCAATCTCGCTCAGGGTCAGGCCAGTCTTGTGGTCAATGGTAAAGACACCCTGGAAAGTCGAGTCAGCACACGAAACGGAATCTCGAGACAAGTCGGCCGTCACTCACCAGCTCCGTAATGATCATGGACACGCAGCCCTTTCCCGTCAGCGGGAAGGCGCACTGCGGGACGATCTTGGGGTTGCCCTTGCGGTCGGTGTGCTCCATGGTGACAACGACCTTGGTGGCGTCCGGGTTGCTGACGAGGTCCATGGCGCCGCCAAACCCCTTGACCTTGCCGGGCAGCATCCAGTTGGCGAGGTCGCCCGTGGCGCTGACCTGCATGCCGCCCAGGATGGTCAGGTCGATGCGGCCGCTGCGGATCATGCCGAAGCTCTCCTCGCTGCCAAAGACGGCCGCGCCCTTGTTGAGCGTCACCGTTTCCTTGCCCGCATTGATCAGGTCCGCGTCCTCCTCGCCGCGCTTCGGGTACGGGCCCAGGCCGAGGATGCCGTTCTCGCTCTGCAGCTGCACCTCGACCTCGGGGCCGACAAACTTGGGCGCCAGCATGGGCATGCCGATGCCCAGGTTCGCATACATGCCGTTCTTGAACTCCTTGGCCGCCCGCCGCACAATCAGGTTGCGCTTGGCCGCCGTGCTGCCCGTGCCCAGCGCCTTGGCCAGCGCCTCGGCCTCCTCCTCCGGGCTCAGCGTGTACACCAGCTTTTCCACGTCCTTGGGCATCGTGCTCTGCACCACTCGCTTCACGTAGATGCCGGGCAGGTGCACCATCTCGGGCGGGATCTCGCCCGGCTCGACAATGTGCTCGGCCTCCACAATCGTCATCTTGGCGTTGCGGCCCATGGCTCCGTTGAAGTTGTACGCCGCCAGCCGGAACTGGCAGTTGCCCAGCCGGTCTGCCTTGTACGCCTTCACCAGCGCATAGTCGGCCGCGATGCTCTCCTCCATCAGGTACGCCTTGCCGTTAAACACCCGCACGTCCTTGGGCTTGGAGAACTCCGCCGGCGAGCCGTCCGCGGCGTTGCGCAGGGGCAGCTCGCCCGTCTGCACCACCGTGCCCAGCGCCGCCGGCGTGTAAAACGCCGGGATGCCTCGCCCACCCGCCGCGCACCGCTCTGCCAGCGTGCCCTGCGGCGTCAGCTCCAGCTCCACCTCGCCCGTCAGGTACATTCGCTCGAGCGTCTTGTTCTCGCCAATGTACGACGCGATCATCTTGGACACCTGGCGTGTCTGCAGCAGCTTGCCCAGGCCGCGCCCGTCGACGCCCGCATTGTTCGACACAGCCGTCAGCCCGGTCACCTCCGGCCGCGCGACCACCGCCTCGATCAATGTGTCCGGCACGCCGGCCAGCCCAAAGCCGCCAACGAGCACAATGCTGTCCGGCTTCATGTCCTTGACGCTGTCGGCCGCCGATGGGTACACCTTGTCGATCCGGTAGCGGTGTGCCGTCACCGAGAAGGAGCGAGCAAAGAGAGCCGCATGCTAGGCTGTTAGGCAGGACAGGACACGCTCGGCAATACGGAGGACGCACATTTGAACCATATTTCGAATAAGCCCGCAGGCCTTTCAGGCACGTCGCAGCAGAACGCATCTTGTAGAGCTTTCGATTCCAGAACAGGCGAAAGCAAGCCTGCGCGCCAACCAAGAGAACCGTCGAAAAATCACAAAGGAAAGAAATCAGGAAAAGAAACTCGAGGGACAAGAAAATAATATAACCCGAAAAAGACGATAATACGGCGTCGACTTCGGCTATGGCCAGTAGTACGGAGTAAGGCTTAAGCCAAAGATGCTTGGTGCAGCTCCGATCCTAAGCGACAATGGCCCTTTCATTGGTCGGGCTGGGCCCAACTGGCCTTACTTTCCGCCGTCGCTAGCGCACTTTCTACCCCACGTTTACATTTTTCCGATTTCGGTCACCACTCGGCAATGGAATCGGGATACGCCTTGGAACGGCGTTTTGTCCAGCCGGAAAAATCCTTGGCTGGCCGCCCAGCCAGCAGTTCGCTTCGGTCCCACTCGAATAAGAAGCCGGCAAAAAATGTCCCAAAGAGGGCGCTGCTACTTTGCGATAGTCTACAAGGCGCTATTATTCCAGTATCAGTCCATTCTCAGCCCGGCCTCTGCTGCCCGTCCCTTCCACAGCGCGCAATTCCAACAAAATGCAGCAAAAATAAGAGAAACATATGGCAGGTAGAGGTACGCTATAATACGGGTACTCGAACAGCGGCCCCGCGTTGGCACAACGCCTCCTTGTCAGTGCCTGCAGACCGCATATGCCGCCCGATCCACGCTCATCGCTCGCTGTCAATCTCTTCCGTCTTTCCGATAAACATGCAATCTACTGATATCTGAATACGCCGGTTCGTGCCCTGTCAATGTCTCGTTTGGCATATCGGCTTCGTCCGCATCACGCCGTGGCTGGCGCTTTGGACACCACCTTGGCCGTGATCGTATCGGGTGGTTCCGCCGTGTTGAACGTCCAGCGGCCTGTCTCCAAGTTAGTGATCAAAACATGCGGCGGCGTAGCCTCACAATCCTAGCCCACCTTGGAAGAGGTTGTCCGCTGTGTATTCCAGCAGAATCACCCGCCGCTTGTTGCAATAGGCCGTCTTGTCAATGATCTGCTGCTTCATCTTCGGTTCCGACAAATCATTCACAGGCAGCTCAAACATCTCCGACAGCGCCTCTACCGCCATCTCTAGGTCCTTCTGGTTGTCCTCGAAAATCGTCGTCAGGTGGTTTCGCGCCAGGTAAAACGCAAAGGCGTACGTCCACTTGAGCGTCTGGCGACACGTCTGCAGCGCCTGCGACGCTGCATTCAGGTACTGCACCTCGATCCACGACATGCCCGACGAGGTCTGCAGCTGCACCATCTTCTTCTCTGTCCGTTTATAGATATCCTTGTCCAGCCGCGCCGACTGCTCGTGGTTGGCGTACCGGTTGTAGTAGTGGAGGTACCGTTCCAGGGACACGCGTGACTTAGCCTGCGCATCCCGTGCCTCCGAGCCGCTTCGCTCCTCAAACCGGTTGCAGTTGTACCAGCTCGTACCGTGTTCAGACCAGAGCCCCATACATATCCAGCAGAACTCGTGCTTGCACTTGCGGCATGTCATGTGGTTGCAACCCCCGTTCTTCTCAATCGTCGAGTTGCACTTTGGGCACTCCTTGGTGTTTGCCGAGATCCAGTTGGCCGTCTCGGAGTCATCGGCACATTTCTTCATCCACTGCTTGACCAGGTGGCACGGCGCCGGCTGGTGGTCGGTGAGGCCGCAGCCAAAACAGAACCGGTATCCGCAATGGCAATCGACCGTAGGCACCAGCTTGCCAAGATCCTTCTTCTTCACGCGGCAGTCCACCGCGTTCTGGCAGTCGGGCGCGGGGCACCACTTGAGCGAGTCCTTGTCCTCGACGTACGTGCGGTTGAGCAGCTCGTGGTAGCGATCGGTCAGTTCAGGCGTCACTAGCACGTCCAGCGATTTGGCATCAATGATGCGGCCGCAGCCGACAGACGGGCACTGTATTCTGGCCGCCTCGCCTTCCTCGCGAATCTTCTGCGTGAGATAATGGCGATAGCATTCCACGCAGAACCGATGGCCGCACTTCATGGCGAACGACGGTATGCCCTCTTCATCCTCGCAGCAGATGTCACAGGCGAATCCGTCAACAACCTCTAGTTTGGGTGGTGTTGAAACCTTCGACCCGAGACCCGCCATTTCCAACACCTTGGTGGGCCGGTCCATGTACTCCTCGATCAGGCGTTCTCTGTTCCAACGGAAGTATCGAAGAAGGATCGCCGCATCTTCCGGGCGCATTTCAAGAATGAGGTCGACGTCGTTGATGAGCTCCTGTTGCTGCTTCTGAATGTCCTTGGGCTCGTAGACTGTGAAATTTATGTCATACGGCCTCTTCTGTTTTTCGTTGGTGCTTTCTTTCCCAAGATCCAGGTCTGCATCTTCAGGGTCCATGTCGAAGTTGTCAAAGTCATCAAAGTCTGCAAACACCAACCACGATTAGTAACCCTGGACAGCAACTGCACCGGAACAGTGACAACGCGACGCTCAACACTGACCTTCACCACCCGACATGCCATCCATGTCGCTATCATCTTGGAGGACATCGTCTTCGCTGGACAGAGTCGACATGATGTCGTCTTCGGAATCCATGGCGTTGGAGGTCGTGGTCTGGGGAGTCGGCGGTCCTCTCGATGGAGCCGACAAAGGCGGCGATATTGTTGCTGCTGCTGCCGCCGCCGCCGCTTTGCCTGTTATCGCTGTGTTTATGCGCGATGACGCCTTGATAGTTGTCACTTCCTTCGTGCCGTCGGGAGGGAGTCTCCTTTGCCGAAGAGAGCGGCTCTCGGTAGCTGTCGTCGCCTCAGCGGCTTTCCGCTTGGGGGGTTGTGGAGCAATGATGAGGGCTTCTCCGGCTCGTCAGTACTCGACGAGCCACGTATGCTTTATGGATCCAGGGAGGCAGGAAATCAGAAGTTGTTGTCTGGACGGGGGGATTCTCGGCATGCAGAAAGAGGATGAGTAACGCAACGCGTGACGTCTGTAGAAAATAAAGCGAAGTAGATCGGCCGGCAGAAAACGTGCGACACAGGGCGGTGGACCCTGTGCTCGTACTCGTAGAAGAGGCAAATCACGTTTTCGGCCGTGGGAGGGGGGGGAGGGGTTGTGATGTCGGTAAGCCAAGTAGAAGTTTAAATGAAAGGGAGTGAAGGCCACTTTATCGCCCACGGCTGAACTAGTGGCGGCAAGGCAAGAAGGCAGCGCCCATAGTATGACGGAGTCGTGTGCTGATGATTCTTAAGGGGCAGATCCACTGTTTTCGAGGCTGGGAGGGCGTTGGTATTAGGCGTCATTACAGGCTTCGCCACTAACTACCCAAATACTCCGTACAGCTGCCTAAACCCCTCTGCGCGATTACGCCTGGATCACGTGTTGCAAGAACAGGTGACGAGATATGTTGGGCACGATCCGAATCCCTCGTAGGCCAGCAGCAGTTCAGGTTGAGATGCTCACCAGTCCTTCAAAGGCCCAACTTTAGTTTCAAGTGTTATCAATGAGACCACCGTATCTTACCTTGGCTGCCAGGACCTTGTCGGCTAATGACACTGCAGCACGGAAATTAACAGGTGTCGAGAATGGATGGGGTAGGTTGAACTTGCCGTCTGTTCCAGTGTTGTCTGGTTCGACGTGGACGCTCTCCACCTTGCCGTCGCGGATGACGAGAGAATAACGCTTCGATCGCAGGCCGCCGAAGATGGGCGTGGCGTCAAAATCGAGCTCTAGGCTCTTGGTGAACTTTCCGGCCGGGTCACCGAGAAACCGGATCTATATTTGTCAGCTTCCCATTGCGAATTTCCGGCGTTGCCCTCATCATACCCCCGACTGGTGGGCAGGGTCGAGTGCGGCGCCCCAAGCCTTCATGCTATACCCAGCGGGGCGACTGGTTAGCAAGAGAGCACCGGCAGGCAAGCAGACATGTTATAATTACACAAAGGCATCGTTGACAGAGACGACGAATACTTGGCCGGCCTCCTTGAGCTTGGGGTGCAAAATGTAAGAGGGAATGTGTTTCTCTGAGCAGGCGCCCGAGAAGGCGCCGGGCACACCAATGATGAGGCCGTTTCCGCTCGCAAACTCTTCGGCCAGGTTGACCTTGTTACCGGGACTGTTTTCAACCAGCACTTCGCCGCCGGGAATTTCCTGACCGACGTGGACAAAGGCTGGACGGCTCGCATGAAACAGCCGGCTAGGCACCGTGCGCGAGGAGGTAGCTGCGCGGGCCACAAAGCTGGCAGGTCGAAAAATCCGCGAGGCCATATTGAGTTCGTGATCACGTAGTTTGTGGTCAATTTCGGATCTTGAAATATTCACGAAATGGAAGAGCTGTGGTCCGCTGTCGTCATTGTGGCTCCGGGAAGGGGGGGTGGTGGATGAAGCGCCAACCAATCAAAAGCTGCTTCGCCAAGTCTGCTTCGGACGCTCGAAACCACGCAAAAGATAATACAGCGTATCAAATTTTGGGGCGCCTGCACGGAGTACTCCGTATATTTCTATGGACTGTCCGATATCGACAGTAATCATCGCCTCGCTGTCACATACTATCTGTGCATGCTTCTTACGACCACTAACGGCCACCAACAGCTATAGCGTCGGAGAGAAGCGTTTTCACACGATCTAATAACCCTTCCGATGTGTCTTCTGACAATGACATGCCTACAACAGCCACCGTCTTATCTCGTGACTTGTGTCCGCGGGTGATCTGAAGGCTGGACTTTGGAACATCGAGGACCTGCAGTGTCGCTGTCAGCAGGGCAGCCGCCGATCTGCCACGCAGATTCCATACATTACTGAGAACGCCAAGGACTGCCTTATTGGACTCCCCGTCGCGTGGCTGGGCCGAGACGCAGATCTCGATAGCATCATCCGTCAGTGCGGCCACACCCTCACGGATCTTGCTGACACCGGGTTTGATGTGACATTGGAGGTACAGCGTTCCCTTGGGCGACTTCTTTGTGCCAGCAACATATCGGAGGACGGTGGACATGACTGCATCGGAAGTGGTCTGTGTCCGCACCCAGGCCTTGCCGTACGAGAAATCGCGTCTCGCAAGTCGCTGTAGGGCGAAGCCGATGGAGCTGTGAAAGTCTTTACAACGCGACGGCTCTCAATTGTTCGTAGCGCTTGGCGGGGTATGCAAATAACCGGGCCTTCACCTCGCTACCAGAATTCCAGATCTCGGGCTCGTTTGTCAGGTTCCTCTGCCTCGTGCTCTTCCCAGCCCCGACGGCCGGCCTCCTCGGGTGCTTGGGGCACCACGCGCGCTCGTCCCACGACGTCCACCACGTCTCGCAGCCGTTGAGGAACCCCTTGTTGGCGCACCGGGCACGTGGGTCGGCTTTGGCGTCTGGAGTCGGGACGAGTTCTTGGAGGCTGCCGGATTTTCGATAAACGACACGTCTGTAGTCCTGCATAAGAAAACCTCTGTCAGAAAGAGCGGCGTGTCCCAGACCCAACGCTCATAGACTTACATAAATGTCGTCTCGCCGTCCAAGTCAGCCGCTGGTCTTTCGGGTATTCTCGATGCTCCCCCAGCGCCAAGCAGAATGCCAGTGGCTGTGCCCCCGTCCCTCTGTTTCGCTCTCCGGAAGGACTCTGACACGGGTCCCTCTGGGAAATCGACGCAATAGGCATTCATGTTGAGTCCGTACAAGAAGCTGGCAAAGCTCTCGCTGAACCGTGACAGGCTGTCATGCATGAGCTGGAAGTGCATCATGTTGGCCTCTAAATCCGCTACGGCGTCCGAAAGATCCGCGAAAGCTGGCTCGAACGCATTGAGTGGAAAGGGCGCGTCGCCATGGACGCTCTGGCGAGCAGACTCGCGGAAGGACGACCGTGACGACGGCCGGAGCGGTGTGGTAGGGCGCGACGTCCGTGTACGCGAAGCCGACTGATTTCGGGCCGAATGTTGTTCGGTCGCCATAGCGGATGGGAGTTTGTAGATCGCTGCGATAATCACTTCGTGCGGGGGTTGGCCCTTTGTCGCGATGTTATGGTTTTAGCGCGTCGGGGCGCATGAATGTTCGAGCTGCAGAGCACGTGCCCTAATTCCGTCGGTTTGGGATTTTCCCCTGGATGACGTGTAATAATAACCAGCATCGCAGACTCGAGGGCGGCCTCCGAGAGCCTAATAATACTATGGAGTACTCATACGGACTCTGAGTGATAGTTGTCGTAAGATAAATTATCTGTAGCGCGCCCGGGGGGTTCGGGGTACTCCATAATGCAACGGCCAGCTATTGTTTTCATGACGACGCCTGTGCAGTAATTGTAGGCGACGTTTTCTTCTGGCGCTGTTGCCCAGCTATCTCGCGCTCACCGCCGAGGCTGTCCTTCGGCCGTTGGCCATGTGTTAGATGTCCCGCAGTTATATACTAAATTATCTCTTCCCGTTGTTCTTACCCCCCATTCCCAATTTCCCCATTGTCGTAGTACGAGTAAGATACATAATAGTTTCTTGCGATGCTCGTTACAGCCCGCCAACAGAGCAATCACCGTAGTAGTCTCGCGGGGTGTCTGTTACAACCCGTCAACTGTAAGATACCTCTACCCCGCCCAAGACGAATAGCGTCCATAGCGAACGGACTTTGCCTGCTCCGCTCTTCCGCGCCGTCTCCCAACTCCTCTCCGTTGTTATATTATCCTGTCGCTGGCGTTTGTTATTACGCTTTGCTTTTGCACCTCGGCCCTCTCTCCAGAACTCTCTCCTCCACGAGCGACTATTAGATTCTGCCCGGGTCCAAGTGCAGAACAGCCCGCGTCTCGGCGCATTTTTTGCTGTCTTGCTTGGTAAGATAGCTCCGTGCAGCTCCTGTGTCAGTCACATTTTTTCAGGTAAACGACACGCGAGCCTTTCCTTAATTGCTGTCATTTCCGTTCTCCCTTCGGTTCCTTGTCCAAGAGCTCATGTCGGGAGGCTTGGAGACGTTGGGCTGACCGGAGCAGTTTCAGTCCTCTTCTCATGCTCGGCTTTCTGTGGCTTCGTCCTTCAGCTCACAGAATCGCATCACAGCCTCCGTGCCGTCTTGCTCTTGTTCCTCGCTTGCTCTCTACGCCCGCGTCCCCCATTCGTCCTGTCCGCGCCTTCCGGTGGCTGCCATCGCATACAATTGCCTCTCGAAACCACCGCGCAGTTGCTCCGTTGAAGCCTGTCTTCGAAGCCTCTGGTTTCACTTTCGCCGTCGGATCAGCCATCACTCTCGCAATTGCCGGGGCGTTCTTCTATTACGGTCGCAGTGGGGGCGTTTTAGCTACTATTGAAGAAGACTTGGAAGAGTACTGCGAGGAAAGGCTGACAGATAACCCGCCTGATAACATGGCTGTTGAAACGGCGCCAGGCCGGCCGGGCAACCTGACCGCGGAGCAGGAGGAAAAGCTACGTCAACTCTGGGCGGCCATATTCAGGGTGTGCAACGTCGACTACGCTGCCGATGGTGATGATGGTGCGGACATGGAGCCTACGGAGTCTGCTGAACCCGCAGCAGGCAAGGACGACAAGAAATCCGACTCTGGAAAGGACAAGAAGAAGAAGCGCGGCCTTTTCCGCAGGTCCAAGAAAGACAACACCGCAGAAGACGGCTCCTCCACGACGAGCAAATCCGCCACTGCCATCAACATCAACAGCGAGGACGACAAATATGGGCAGGGCAAGGTTTTTCAAGAGGCTCTGGCAAGCATGTCGCCGGAAACGATACGGAACACCATATGGACCATGGTGAAACACGATCATCCCGATGCCCTCGTCCTCCGCTTCCTGCGCGCCAGGAAATGGGACGTCGACAAGGCCCTTGTCATGCTGGTGTCCACCATGCATTGGCGATCCCAAGATATGAAAGTCGAAGACATCATTCGGGACGGAGAAGGAAGCGCGGTCGCGCTGGAATCTGGTACCGATAGCAAGGGCAAGCTCAGCCACGACTTTATGCAGCAGATACGGATGGGGAAAAGCTTCCTCCATGGCTTTGACAAGACCGGTCGGCCCATTTGTGTGGTGCGTGTGCGCCTACACCACCAAGGGGACCAGTCTGAGGAGAGCATGGAGCAGTATACTGTCTACATCATCGAGACAGCCCGCATGCTTTTGCGGCCACCTGTCGATACCGCCGTAAGTTGCAGCTCAGCTTCCCGAGACATGTTATGCAAGTGTGATTGACACGCGCTAGACCATTATTTTTGATATGACCAGCTTCTCCCTAGCAAACATGGTATGCCGGATAGGGAGGGGGCAGTCGGTTGGGGAGGGCAAGCTGACATCTTTAGGACTACACCCCTGTCAAGTTTATGATCAAGTGCTTTGAAGCCAATTATCCCGAATGTCTGGGTGCCGTGCTGGTGCACAAGGCACCATGGATATTCCAAGGTCTGTTTCTCTCTTTTTCTTGTGCCTACCTCTCGAAAGGGCCCCGCCAATGCTCTTGCCGTCTGACAACATAACCAGGAATCTGGAAGATAATACGTGGCTGGTTAGACCCTGTCGTGGCAAGCAAAGTGCATTTCACAAACAACATCAAGGATGTGGAGCAATTCATTGAAAAGGATCGTATCCTCAAGGAGCTTGACGGCGACGAGGACTGGCAGTACAAGTTTGTCGAGCCGGTTCCAGGTGAGAATGACAAGATGAAGGATACGGCTACTCTGGGCAAATTGCTTGCGGAGCGCGAAACCCTATATCGGGAATACGAGGCGGCCACGGGCGAGTGGATTCTCAAGCCCGACGGCGAGAAGGCCAAGGCGCTCAAGGCGGAGAGGGACGACATTGCCGAGCGCCTACGGGTTGACTACTGGACAGTCGATCCTTATGTTCGTGCTCGCTCACTCTATGACCGGACTTGCCTGCTTCTTCCAAATGGCGATGTCAATCGGAATCCCCACGGGGAAGTGGACGAGGCGACCCAGACACCTGGCGGAGTCGCGAATCCCAGCGCCAACGGCGGCAAGGCTCCGCTGACGTCCATCGACGATGTTGAGTAGTAGATCCGGCCATTTGCTGGGAGTGACAAGGCCAATGGGCACGGCCAGTGTATGACATGGCCCCCCAGCCGGCTTGTGCTTGTTATGCAGCTTCACTCGCTTTCACCGAGCTCGCGCTCATTCGCCACAGTACCGCCACTTCCGCTGTGTTATCTTTGCTTTTACGCCTCTCTCCATATCGAATGAATAGTTCCCATTGTTTGAGTAAAAAAGCACTTTAGCTGCCTGTACTTTTTGGTTCATGTTAATAAAAAGGAAGCAACACGCAAAAATCAGTGTTCTTTACGCATCCTCGTTGGCAGAGGTTGCCTGTGCCCATTTTGCCGTGCTGCTTAGATGCGAGACTTGAGTTCTTCCGAGAGCGCTTTGAGCTTGTCCATGTCAGTCTTCTGCATTGGCCAGCCGACCCCGAGGCCTTCAGTTTCATTCGGCTTGGGGATCTACGGTTTGTGTTAGTAGAGTTAGACACCAAAGACGATAGAAGTGTCTCTGTTTCCGTATATTACCATGTGGAAGTGTACCTAGTCAAAGCGTCAGTACGTGTAAGAATACGTGCAGGATTCGGTGGTGGTATATCCAGATGACACTCACATGATCAACCTCCTGATGGGCCAGTCGGCCGTTATTCTGGAGTATGTTGTAGTTCTCCGCCCCGGTTGCCAGTGCAATCTTCTTTGCGATAGGCTGCCAAGGTGTCAGACACAGAGCCAGACGGTGACATCAATATGGTACGCACAAGGATGTCGCTCAGATGTTCGTCCGGGATGTCCAGAAGCTTAGCACCGTGGTACTTGGGGATGACCAGCTGGGCGTACATGTTAGATACAGTTGCAGCGCATGGCACATGAGCTATGGGCCTCCGTCACACACCGCATGGCCGGAACTCAACGGGTTGATATCGAGGAACGCGAGAGTCTTCTCCGTCTCGTAGAGCTTGAAGCAGGGAATATCTCCTAGTTTGATTAGCTTCAGTACAACAGATGGGAGGAGCAGGCAGAACACACCCTTGATAATTTTGCAAAAGATACAGCTGGCCATTCTGTTCATCGGGGGTTGGATTTACGAGATTGAGTGTTCACGCAAAAATAGGTTCGGAAGCAGGAGAGTAGATCGAGTAGCAGGATACCGAGAAAAAGGCGAGGATTGGGGAGATGCAGCTATTACCCCACGTCCACTCTAGCGCCACTCGCCGGAATACTTCGTGACAACGAACGGCTTTCCGATTTGCCGTCTGCTCGTATGTACTCCGTACTAATACTCCGTAGTTGTACTCTAAGTACTGTGCCTACCGGAGAATCGCACGGTGACATTCATGTTTGTACTCGGAGTAGCCCCAAACAACTACGCTGTTTAATACAAAAAAAGAGCCATCGTGGAGTGTGTCGGCATTGAAAGCAATCTTAGAGACTTGAAAAGAGGTGCTAAATGGAAAGGGCGGGATAAAAAATTGTTTTATAAAAAAAAAGTCAAAAATGTATTCGAACCGAACGGTTCGAAGATTGGGTGCCAAAGATTCTAAAACGGAGTTTATTGGGCCGTCCCACGGTCATCTCTGGTAAAAGGCAAGAGGTGAGTTCGCTAGGATAGTCCCACTCCAACAAATAATTTACTGTTATTTTAGCTTTATAGACCCTCATCAGAGCTACCCCACTTCTCCCGCTTCTGCCCCTCCACCCACCTTGGTTTTTCTGGTTACCTCTTGGATATGTGACGGCTCGTCAGGCTGGCTGCTGCGCCTCTATCTCCTTTGACATCAACATTTTTATTCCGTTGTCGTGCTGACCCCATCCTCCTACCCCCCCGGAGACTTACTTCGATTCATTTCCTGCCCGACGGCCGCTCTAGTGCTCTGCCCTCACTGCTTCTCGGAACTCTTCCCCACCTTACATTATGACGAAATACCACGAGACGCCGCTGTTTGGCGATGCGGTTGTCGTCGATCTCCCAGAAAACTTCACAGACGTCAGGTAAGTAGAACCGACGATAAAGGAGCTGTTTGATGCCGCGGTGGCCTATCTGATGGGAACATGGAGCTAACCCCCCTACCCTCCTCAGCAAATTGCGCCAGGTCCCCGATCACCAAGAGGTCTATATCGACAAGGACGGCTTCAGCAGCATCATTTTTGAAATCTGCCAGCGCGTTGGTGGCGCCGAGAGTAGCCTCGAGATCGACGGGAAAGCATTGTCGGTGCATCTGGAGGAGCTTGTGGGCGATGACGCCGACACGGTGCGCGTGTGGAACACAACCGAGACGCAGTTCTCCAAGCTTCCGTAAGTGGCTCCCTCTCGATATACAGAATGCAGCTGACACGTGCCAGCGAGGGAATCCCGGCCTACACCCTCATCGCCACCCAGACTCCGCGCGCCGATTCGAAGAGCAGTGGCTCGGATGCACCTGATTTCACCGCCATCGTACTCACTCTCCTGCGGCTTGAGGAGCAAAAGACAGACGTGCTGATCACTATCAACGTTCCGCATATGCGTGGCGAATACGACGAGGATGACATTGACCTGGAGCTGGGAAAGCAGGGCAAGCTGATTGGCGACGCCATCGACTATGCGTCGCATATCTGGTCAACATTCTACATTGATGACTGGAAGCTGTTCGCGCCCGAATAGAGGGCTCGGACCAGGCAAGACATGCACAGGACACTAGTGCCGCTGCGACGGTGTTACGCAGAAGGGCCGCCCTGGTTTGGATGATATTGATGAATGTTAATATGGTTATGCGAAAGCACTTTACGCGTCCCAACGAGGCCAATTTTATGTTTATGCTGTTCCTGCCTTGAATGCCTTCCCAGAACGCAAATCTCCGCGTCTTTATGCACTGCTCACGCGACTCGGGGCTACGTCAGGGTCAGGTCGACCAATACTTTCTGCAGTTGGCCCACACCAGCGTCTGCATCGGCCTTGTCTGCTGCCGTATTGCCTGTGCCAACCCTCTTGGTGGCAGCCAACTTTTCCTCTTTGGCCCGCGTCCAACGCTCGGCGACCATCTTCATGATCATCTTTTGTGGACTGCCCGGGTTCTCGCGTCTCACCACCGCCATGTTCTCCTTCATGAATTTCTGATACGCAGAGGGCTCGGGCTTGGTCGCAATAATCGCGGCACCGCTGCTGTTTTCGCCGGCATTGGCCACGGCTCTGCCTCCGGAGCCCGCCCGATTGCCACAGCCCCGGGGCACCGGCTTCGTCTGCTGCAGCTGACCCCGGCAAGCACCGCATCGGTGGCGTGCTGGATCAATGCTCTTGGAGTGCCGCTTAAACTGTGTGGCGCATGCCTCACATGTCCAGATGTAGCGAAAATCAATCTCGTACGTGTGTTTGGTGGTCACCTGGATGCCACGCGCCCCAAAATGCCGGGAGCATTGCATCGCCCATGCCTTGAACTCTCGCCCGTGGGGGTTCCCCGTCACACCGCTGACCATGAAATTGGCCAAGTGGCAGAACTCGTGCGCAAGTACATTGAGCAGCCGGTGCTCGTCGTCGATGACCTTCTCCGCCAACTCAATGGAGGCGTGGTGCAGGACACGTACGGACTGCGAGGCGTCGTCGGCCGATACCGGGCCGGGCTCAGCTGTTGTTTTCGGCCTGGACCGCAGCGTCTCCCGCCTCCAGTTGGCCCGACCCGCCGTTGTGTTGAGCTTGTTGGTCCACACGATGCGGACACCACCCGTTGCGGCCGATAGCTTTCCGAGCTCACCGTTCGTGATTGTCCTGTCGAGCTCGGCCAAAAACTTTTGCGCCGTCTCTCGCTTTACTTTTTGAAATTGCTTTTTGGCCTCTCTCACCTGGGCCGCGGTGCCACTGCCCTTCTCCGGAAGTGGAGCTACTTTTGCGTCACTGGCGTTCTGCTTTTTTGCTCCCTCGGTGTCAAATAGGATCTTGCGCGGCGAGTGTTCGGTGTTCCAATCGTTGACGACCTGCTGGTCCCAAAACGCATCGGTGCTCGGCCGGTGAGGCGTCATGGGAATACGCGGAAGCCTCTTTGATGGCGAGACAAGGCCTCGAGGCGCCGTTTCTCGTGGCGGCGAGGGTGGAGGCGTCGTCGTTGGAGAGGGCTGAGAGGTCCTGGCGGGCTTAACCAGCTTCTGGGAGGCATTCCGAGACGGGAGATCTCTGTCAGGCCCGGCAGGTTCTTGTTAGTAGACCGGCACGATAAACAGCTCGCGTGCGAGAACCCACAATCTGAGCTGGCTAATTGGCGTTACCAGAGAGTCCGCAAGTGACTCCTCGGCGGAGAAGAACAGAGAACTTGAGTCATCTTCTTCGTGTTGGGTGGAAGGCTGTGAGGACGGTAGAAAACGGTTCTTGCCCCTGACGACTTCCCCAGATGATGGCTTCTTTTTCGATGGTGGCGGGAAGAAGTCTCCGAGTGAGTCGTCACTCGAGATGCCGTCCTCAGACGAGTCATGGAACTCGGAGACTTCTTCCTCTTCTACCTTCCCAGCATCGTCCTCCTCGCTGGCGTTGCTGCTGTCTTGGAGCGCAACCTCCTCCAGAACCGAAGCCTCCTCCGTTGACATTTCACCGGCGTCGTCTGCCGGCAGTTTCGAGACCCGCGTTGTGTTTCTCGTCCACAATTCCACGAGCTGCTTTGGTCTTCTCTCGGCCTTCGCCGCTTGGTATGGCTTTTGCGCTGACGACAACTTTGACTGATAAGGCTTGCTTTCCTTCGGATGTCCGTTGCCATCGCTCCATGGGCGCAAAAGCAGCTTATCATTCTCGATGGTAACAAGTCTTCTGCGGCGTATATTTGAACTCTTCGGAGTCGTCGTAGCCTCGGTATTGCTGCTGGTAATGGGTATTGACTTCGCCCTTGTAGCTCTCGCTGGCGGTGCTGTTCTCGAGGATGGGAAATCGGTGTCGTCGCCATCGTCACTGTCCTGAACAATCTTTCGGCCGCGCATATCGAATAACAATAAATCTGCTCATGTATGGTATGCTGCGGTATGAAGGTACCTGTATCTTACCAAAAGAAGATATTGGCAAGATATGTACATGCACGCGCACTCGAACAGATGTACTGTCATCAATATCTTACAATGGAATCCCTTTTAATACAAGTACGCATACATAGTTTACCGCCCAAATCAACTGTACAGTGCCGGCTCGACATGTGTTGGCTAGACAACCGAAAGGATTGACTATATTCACGTGACTTCTGACCAGAAACTCCATTTCGCGCTTGGCACCAGCGAAAACGCTAGAATCTCTCAAGATCAGCCAAAATGGGGCCCATTCTCGATTCAAACAACTCCAAAGCACTTGTGAACAGAGAAAATAGATGTATGTATCTGGCCTGTACACTAAGGAGTACAGAACCCGGAAAGGATGGTGCTAGGGGGTGAGCAGCATCTGTGCGCATCGGCTAAGACGACGCCAATCTGTGGGAAAAAAGCAGTAGGAAGTTGCTAGGTAGATGCGATTAATCGAGAACAATTCTTCAGAACACTTTTTGTGTCCATCAAAGGGAGACTTCAATACGACGCAAACGGACAAAACTCACGCCTTGTCGTCGGCCCGTGGCTTTGGAGCACGTCACGCATTTCGCGGTGCTGGAAGCATCAATACGAGATTTAGTCCGATACGAGGTTCTCTTCCTTCGACCATGCCTGTACGAGTAGGAGTACTCCTTTGCAAGATAGATACGAGAAACGAGGCCGGCGGCAAATCATTCAGCCGGCATGACGACGCCTATGGAACGCTACTGCTCGTAGTGCTGCGACGGGTGGCTCCCCGAACTACGAGTACTCCGTACGAGCGCTCGTACCCGTATCTTACGTGTTGAGTATTGGGTCGGAAGGCCGGCTTGGGGAGTCTTCGCTAAAAATACTCCGCAAAAGAGAGGGCTTGAATTGAAGATCGGGCTGGGTGAAGGCGACCCAGAAAAATCAGGTAAAAAAAGGGGTCTGAGCGGGACTTCCGACAGCAGAAAACCCGGACAAGCTGAAGGCGCCACGACCGCCACTAGCCTCTTAAAGTGGGTGATAAGAGAGGGTGGTTGGGCGACGGGCGGTCGGTGGCTGAAGGATGGGCCAGGCGACGCCTTGACCAGTGAGGACAACGGGTCTGGTTTACGTGGACGGGGCGCAGAGCACGCAGATTCATTGGACGGCAAAAGTGTGGCAAAGCGGAAGACGCTAGTACCTTGCATGCCGGACGATTAGGGGGGGAAATGTAAGAAAAGCAAAAGCAAATGGGGAAAAATAGTAAAAAAAAAGCAGGCCCAAAAGCCCAAACAAAAAGCAGCGGATATTATGATGACCAGCTGCAACTTTTGCCACCGCGTCCCCACCGATCTTACGAGTACGAGTGAATTCCTTTCGCTGATACAGACGTGGTGCAGTCGCCATTTGCGCGATTTGCGCGTCTGTCCGCTCTGCACGGGCAATATCGTCGACTTCAAGGAACGAGGAAGCTACCGACAAGAATTACAAGTATATTTTATCATACACATATCTTACATGAACGGATAAAAGGGATGCACATCGTATTTTGATTTCGATTACAAACCATCGAGACCTCTCTGTGGCTTGTTTACGGAGTTCGTCTTCTCCCATTCTTCAAACACTCTGCAGAGTACAAATAAGATACGCGATCATATCGCCATTCCAGCGGTCGCAGACACCAGAGCTACTCGCCTGACGCGTCTCGGCGTCGGCTGTAGCAGGTATACACTTAGTACCTGCTGACCCACTCACCCACCATTTGGTATCCCACAATGCGACCCACCCCCCTGTTGCTTGCATACAAATAACACCTAACGATATTATGTGGCAGAGGGAGTTAGTCTCCATGGCTGGCACAGGCAAGCGGCTCCTGTTTCAGCGCCCGGTGTCCGCCCAATGCCCGCTCCCTGTAGCCCGCACTCCGTACGGACGAGTCTCAGCGACTCCCTGAGCTAGCACATTGCCCCTTTTTCTCCCAGCGCGAAACGCCAATTTCCTAGTTGCAGGACCTATCGCTGCCAGCTGTCTGCCACCAGCGGCAGCATTTTGGCTGCGGAACGTTGTCCCACATTGTTGATGCCCCCTGTCTCCGCTACTCCCGCCAGCCTAGCCTGCCCACTTAGCCAACCTCCTGCAGCAATCGCCCCTCCCTCACATTTTCTTTCGTCCTCTCCTTTTCGACGTTCACCTTTTCTTACCACGAACGCCCCGTCTCCAAACTTGGTCTTCCTACCTTCTCCCTTTGTCCCCCCTTTCGACACTCGCTCGTTTGCTTGTCGTCAAGACGTCGAAACTGTGCGTGTCGGTCTTCTTGCCAGGACGCCTCTAAGTTTGACCAGTTCCTCTCACCACAACCAGAGAGCACGAACCCGGTCAATACGAGGAACCTTCTGGCGATCACGTCGCTTGGCTTCCACTTTTTGAGAAGTCCAGTCTGGCACTTCTGCCTATTGCGCTCTTTCCTTCCGTTCTTCGACCTTTTTAATATCTCTCGGTGTTCGCTTCCTGCAGCCTCTTGCACCGACCAATTGACCGACAGCAAGAGCGAAGCACTCGTGTCGTGCTCGTACACTCACTCGTTGCATACGTCACGCGGTACTCCCCAACGCTCCGAAGTGCCACCGTTCATTCATCCTTCGGACCGCTACAACCAGTCCCACAACGCGTTTTCCAACCGCTCGATTTGTCGAATGCAGTGGCCGGCCACCAGTTCACTATTTTTTGACCACCTGCCTCGCACCGCGTAATAACGCATTTTCTGGTACTCACGTAACCCTGGTTCATCGAACGCATCTTCAATAGTGAGTAGTCCAGCACTACAGTTTCTCACATTGCACAACCGAGCACTAGCAACATTCGCTGCACTGCCACATCATATCAACTCAACGGGTCATCGCAGACCAGATCATCAAACTCTAAGAGTTGCACTCGTGCTAATTTATGTAGGCCGCGACCATGTCTGGCTACCAGGGCCACGAGTATGATGATGGCCACGGCCAACAACATCAACAACAACAACAACCACAGGGGAACACCGATTCATACTATCAAGATGAGCACCAGCAGTACTATGACAACGGCTACGACCAGAACGCCCATGCCCAGGGCGCCAACGCTGGCCAGGCCAACGACGGCTACTACGATGAGCAGTAAGTTTAGCTTGCCGTACCAACATCCACCGTTACCATTCTGACCACTTTGAAGCGGTTACTACAACGCCGATGGCAACAATCCGTATCAACAAGATGGTGGCTATTACGAGAACAACGACCAACAGCACTACCAGGACGAGTACTACAACAACACTGGCAACCAGCAGAACGGCTACTATGACCAGGGGTATGATCAGGCTGGCGGCCACCCTCAGGGCCAGCAGCGCCATGGCTCCGAGGAGGACTCCGAGACCTTCAGCGACTTCACCATGCGCTCGGACATGGCCCGGGCTGCCGACATGGACTACTATGGCCGTGGTGATGAGCAGTACGACTACAACGATGGCCAGGGCCCGCCAGGTGCCCGTGGGTTCCGGCCGCCGTCCTCGCAAGTCTCCTACGGTGGCAACCGATCGTCCGGCGCCTCCACGCCAAACTACGGCCTGGACTACGCCAATGTGCTCCCCGCTGGTCAACGTTCCCGTGAGCCGTATCCCGCCTGGACCGCAGATGCGCAGATCCCCCTTTCCAAGGAGGAGGTCGAGGACATTTTCCTTGATTTGACTGCCAAATTTGGGTTTCAACGTGACAGCATGCGGAACATGTATGATCACTTCATGACCCTCTTGGACTCGCGTGCTTCTCGGATGACTCCCAACCAAGCGGTTCTCTCACTGCATGCCGACTACATTGGCGGTGACAACGCCAACTATCGGAAATGGTACTTTGCTGCCCATCTGGATCTTGACGATGCCGTTGGGTTTGCCAACATCAATGGAAAGGGACTCAAGCGCAAGTCCCGCAAGAACAAGAAGAAGAAGAACGCTGAGGAAGGCGCCACCGAGGACCAGGTCTTGGAAGACCTGGAGGGCGACCAATCTTTGGAGGCCGCGGAGTATCGCTGGAAGACGCGCATGAACCGCATGTCCCAACACGACCGGGTGCGTCAGATTGCGCTTTACTTGCTCTGCTGGGGCGAGGCAAACCAGGTCCGCTTCATGCCTGAGTGTCTCTGCTTCATCTTCAAGTGCGCGGATGACTACCTGAACTCGCCCGCGGCGCAGAACCAGGTTGAGCCTGTCGAGGAATTCGTCTACTTGAACACGATCATCACGCCGCTTTACAACTACTGTCGTGACCAGGGCTACGAAATTCTGGATGGCGTCTACGTCCGCCGTGAGCGAGACCACAAGCGTATTATCGGCTACGATGATTGCAACCAGCTGTTCTGGTATCCTGAGGGTATCGAGCGGATTGTTCTGGAGGACAAATCCAAGCTTGTTGACATCCCACCTTCTGAGCGCTACCTCAAACTCCAGGAAGTCAACTGGAAGAAGGTCTTCTTCAAGACCTACAAGGAGTCGCGCTCTTGGTTCCACGCGATCACCAACTTTAACCGCATTTGGGTCATCCACATCTCGATGTGGTGGTTCTACACCGCTCACAACGCCCCGACGCTGCTTGTCCCGCACTACGAGCAGCAAGTGAACCAGCAGCCTCCTACGGCGGCACAGCTCTCTTTTGTCGCTTTTGGAGGCGCTATCGCGGCTTTCATCCAGGTCCTTGCTACCATTGCAGAATGGGCTTACGTTCCTCGGAAATGGGCTGGCGCCGAGCACTTGACGAAGAAGCTCTTCTTTTTCATTGGAATTCTGGCTCTCAACATCGCTCCCGGAGTGTACGTGTTCTTGCCAGAGACTACCACTGCCGAATACACCAAGAAGCAGAAGTCTCGTATCTCCCTCATTCTCGGTGTTGTTCACTTGATCATCGCTATTATCACTTACATCTTCTTTTCGGTCATGCCTCTGGGTGCCATGTTTGGCAGCTATCTCACACGGAACTCTCGGCGATACGTTGCCAGCCAGACCTTCACGGCCAGCTTCCCGCGTCTCAAGGGCAACGATATTCTCATGTCCTACTTCTTGTGGGCGTGCGTTTTCGGAGTCAAGATGGGCGAGTCGTACGCCTTCTTGACGCTGTCTTTCCGTGATCCCATTCGGTACCTGAGCATCATGAGCACCAAGAGCTGCCTCGGCGATACAATTCTGAAGAGATACCTCTGCCCGTACCAACCGCAGATCCTCCTCGGTCTGATGGCATTCACGGACCTGACCTTTTTCTTCTTGGACACGTACCTCTGGTATGTTATCTTGAACTCGGTCTTTTCGATTGCTCGCTCGTTTTATCTTGGTTCTTCGATCTGGACGCCATGGCGCAACATTTTCTCCCGTCTGCCGAAGCGAATTTACTCCAAGGTCCTGGCTACCACGGACATGGAAATCAAGTACAAGCCGAAGGTTCTTGTCTCTCAGATTTGGAACGCCGTCGTCATTTCCATGTACCGCGAACATCTCCTGGCCATCGACCACGTCCAGAAGCTGCTGTACCACCAGGTCCCGTCAGAGCAGGAGGGCAAGCGTACCCTGAGGGCCCCGACCTTCTTCGTCTCACAGGAGGACCACTCGTTCAAGACGGAGTTTTTCCCAGCGTACAGCGAGGCTGAGCGCCGCATCTCGTTTTTCGCCCAGTCTCTATCGACCCCGATCCCGGAGCCTCTTCCTGTTGACAACATGCCAACTTTCACTGTCATGATTCCGCACTACAGCGAAAAGATTCTTCTGTCTCTGCGGGAGATTATCCGGGAGGACGAGCCTTATTCGCGTGTCACCTTGCTTGAGTATCTCAAACAGCTGCATCCCCATGAGTGGGATTGCTTTGTTAAGGACACGAAGATTCTTGCAGATGAGACGTCTCAGTTCAACGGCGGCGGTAACGTGAAGGATGAGAAGGAAACGGCCAAGAGCAAAATCGACGACCTGCCCTTCTACTGCATTGGTTTCAAGTCCTCTGCGCCTGAGTATACTCTGCGCACGCGTATCTGGGCTTCTCTCCGGTCGCAGACTCTGTACCGCACGATTTCCGGTTTCATGAACTACAGCCGTGCGATCAAGCTACTGTATCGTGTTGAGAACCCCGAGGTCGTGCAGATGTTTGGTGCCAACTCGGACAAGCTGGAGCGTGAACTGGAGCGCATGGCTCGCCGGAAGTTCAAGATCATGGTTTCGATGCAGCGCTACGCCAAGTTCAAAAAGGAAGAGATGGAGAACGCCGAGTTCCTGCTGCGCGCGTACCCAGATCTGCAGATTGCTTACCTGGATGAGGAACCTCCCGTTGCCGAGGGTGAGGAGCCACGACTATACTCGTGTCTCATTGACGGCCACTCGGAGATCATGGAGAACGGCATGCGCCGGCCGAAGTTCCGTGTGCAACTGTCTGGCAACCCCATTCTTGGTGACGGAAAATCGGACAACCAGAATCACGCTTTGATCTTTTATCGGGGCGAGTACATTCAGCTGATCGACGCCAACCAGGACAACTATCTCGAGGAGTGCCTGAAGATCCGCAGTGTGTTGGCCGAATTCGAGGAGATGAAGGTTGAGAACGTTTCGCCTTACACGCCTGGCGTGAAGAACGTGGTTCATGCCCCTGTGGCTATTCTCGGTGCCCGCGAATACATTTTCTCGGAGAACGTTGGTGTCCTTGGTGACATAGCGGCTGGCAAGGAACAGACGTTCGGTACACTCTTCGCCCGTACGATGGCGCAGATTGGCGGCAAGCTTCATTATGGCCATCCTGATTTTTTGAACGGCATTTTCATGACAACCCGTGGCGGTGTTTCCAAGGCTCAGAAGGGTCTGCATCTGAACGAGGATATTTATGCTGGTATGACTGCTCTTCTTCGTGGTGGCCGCATCAAGCACTGCGAGTACTACCAATGCGGCAAGGGTCGTGATCTTGGTTTTGGCTCCATTCTCAACTTCACCACGAAGATCGGTACTGGTATGGGCGAGCAGATGTTGTCGCGCGAGTATTACTATCTGGGCACGCAACTTCCCCTGGATCGGTTCTTGTCTTTCTACTACGCTCATCCTGGCTTCCACATGAACAACATCCTCATCATGTTCTCGGTGCAGATGTTCATGATCTGCATGCTCAACCTTGGCGCCCTCAGCCACGAGACGATTGCATGCAACTACAACCGAGATGTGCCCATCACCGACCCCCTCTATCCGACTGGCTGCCAGAATACCGATGCGCTTGCAGACTGGGTCTACCGCTGTATCCTGTCTATTTTCGTCGTGTTCTTCCTGTCTTACATTCCCTTGGTCGTCCAGGAGCTCATGGAGAGAGGCGTTTTGCGTGCTGTTATGCGTTTCTGCAAGCAGTTCTTCTCCTTCTCGCCCTTCTTCGAAGTGTTCGTCTGCCAGATCTATGCCAACTCTGTGCAACAGAATCTGGCTTTCGGTGGCGCTCGCTATATCGGTACCGGTCGTGGTTTCGCGACAGCCCGCATTCCGTTTGGTGTACTCTTCTCTCGATTTGCTGGACCGTCCATCTACTTTGGCTCACGCCTGGTTCTGATGCTGCTTTTTGCTACGGCCACGGTGTGGCAGGCCGGCTTCACCTATTTCTGGATCTCTCTCACGGCCCTAATGGTGTCGCCGTTCCTGTACAACCCCCACCAGTTTGCGTGGAACGACTTCTTCATCGACTACCGCGACTTCCTGCGGTGGCTGTCGCGTGGCAACTCTCGTTCGCACGCATCGTCCTGGATCGCTTACAGCCGTCTGTCTCGCACGCGGATCACTGGTTACAAGCGCAAGGTGGTGGGCGATCCGTCAGGCAAGATGTCGTCTGACGTTCCTCGTGCGGCCTTCCTGAACCTGTTTCTGAGCGAGATCCTGACGCCTCTCTTGCTGGTTATCGTCACCCTGATTCCGTACCTGTTCATCAATGCGCAGACGGGTGTTCAGAAGCACAACCCTGACGCCAAAGCAACTGCATCGCTGATCCGTATCGCCATCATCGCTTTTGGCCCCATCGCCGTCAACGCTGGTGTACTGGGTGCCATGTTCGGTATGGCTTGCTGTATGGGTCCGGTTCTGAGCATGTGCTGCAAGAAGTTCGGCAGTGTTCTGGCTGGCATTGCCCATGCCGTTGCGGTCATCATGCTTCTGATCTTCTGGGTGGTCTTGTTCTTCCTGGAGGGCTTCAACTTCCCCCGCACTATCCTGGGAGTGGTTGTTGTGGTGGCCGTCCAACGGTTTATCGTGAAGCTCATCGTCTCGCTTGCCCTCACTCGCGAGTTCAAGACCGACCAGTCGAACATCGCGTTTTGGACTGGCAAGTGGTACTCTATGGGCTGGCACTCGATGTCGCAGCCGGGTCGTGAATTCCTTTGCAAGATCACTGAGTTGAGCATGTTCGCTGGTGACTTTGTCCTCGGTCATATCATCTTATTCCTTATGCTGCCGATCATTCTTATCCCGCAGATCGACAAGCTGCATTCGGTGATGCTCTTCTGGCTGCGTCCAAGGTATGTCTTATTGTCACCATGTGTTGGTCAAACTCTTGCTTACACAAACGTAATAGTCAGCAAATTCGTCCTCCGATTTACACGATGAAGCAGTCCAAGCTCCGGAGACGCCGCGTGCTGCGTTTCGCCATCTTGTATTTTGTCATCTTCATCATCTTTGTTGCTCTGATTGTTGCGCCGCTCGTCGTCGGCAAGATGATTCCTTCCAGCATCACAGGCCAGCTGAACAGTACCAACCTGCTCCAGCCTACTGGCCTTGACAATAACGACACGGAGGGCCACACGCAAACCGGTACCGGCGCGGCGAACTACACCGGCGTGAAGGCTACGTCTGGTTCGTCAATGGCGACGGCAACGGCAACCGCCAAGAAGATTCGTCTGTTTTAAGAGGCTCCTCGACTCGTCGGATAGCTCGAGCTGTGGATCAGTAGGCAGGAGATTGTATGATATGTATGCCACAAACCTAATGAATTTTGCCGGACGCAGCATGGAGCGGATTACATCATTACTCGGTTCTGGTGTATACATTGAGGTGGTGTTGCTGGTGCTAGGAGATGGTGACAGGACGGAAGAGGGTGGCACCACAAAGTTTGAAGAAGAGCTAAGGGCCAGTCTTGAGTATCTGGAACGCTGCACTTGCTTTTTCTGTTCTTTTTGTTCGGTGTGTTTTTGGTTTCTGTTTTCCCGTGTTGGAAGGTGACATGGTACATAGGATTTTTTAGATTTTTAACTCGCGCTCTGCATACAAACTACTCAGAGGCGTATATTAATTCAGGATTCAAACATGATTCCAGCGCCAAGCCGACGTTTTCAAGTGCACGTCTAACTCGGTGGCACGTGCTATCCATCCAAACTGAAACAGTCCGGGAAGCTGAGCCCGCCAGCGCAAGGCTTGCAACCCGCGGCTGTATTATTAAAAATATATTATGGAACTAATGCGTTCACTATGCGCAGTGTAAGCTGCTCCGGGCCAACCATGACCAAGGCAGATATAGACGGACTAGAAGAAAAGACGGGATGGAACGGAATGGAATGCCCCAGGGCCTCGGCCGTACGTGCGTGCGTCGTCGTCTATGCGGCAGCCGGAAGGCCCAGCTTGCTGCTAGCTTTCCTCGACATCACCTTTGTGACAGCATGGCGAATCGTCGCACCAGCTTTCTCAATGTCCTTCTTAGTCAGGCCCGTGGTGACACACACCTTCAATGCCGGCCGCACGGACCACTCAGAAGCTTCTCGGGGAGTTTGGGAGCCGGAGATAGGAAGCGTCTTCAGCCGCGTAATCAAAACGCCGTTTGCCAAGGCCTATTCGACGTTAGTCAGCATACAGTCGCGATGAAGACAATCTCGAACAGGGCCCAAAGACTCACCTCGTCTACGCACTCCTGGAGCAGCTTCTCCTGGTCTTCCACGGTGAGCCTCTTATTGCGCACCACTTCCGGCTTGAAAACCAGCAGCATAATGGGGTTCTCGGGGGCGCTGGTGCACGTGATCCAGTCGCTTCGCGGGTCTAGCTGGGACTTCATGGCCTTGATGTTCTCGCGACACTGTTGCAGGATCTCGGGGTTATTCTGCAGCAAGTTGATGGTTTCGCTGATCGTCGTGGCCAGCATGGCTGGCAGTGCCGCGGAGAAGGTGTACGAAGCTGCCATGATACGCTGGTGCTCGACGACGTCCTTCTCGCCGGCACAGAATCCACCGCCCGAACAGAATGGGCCCGCAAGAGAGCCAACAATCATGTCGATCTGCGACGGGTCCACATTCTGGGCTTCGGTCAAGCCGCGGCCGGTGCGGCCAAGAACACCAAAGGACCAGGTCTCGTCCAGGATCAAGCGGAACTTGTACTTTTCCTTGAGCTCAATCTGAAAGACAAGGTCAGTTTGGCATCGATGGGAACGGCACAGTGAAGATATGCCTTACCAGTTTCGGCAAGTCAGCAGCATCGCCAACCGTTTCGGACATGGCCTCCATGACAACAAAGCGGCGCGTCAGCTTCTTCTTACGGGCCTGCTCCTCTGCGACCTTCTGCATCTGGAGCTCCAGGTCGTCCATGTCGCCGTGGTCGAACCAGCGAATAGTGCTGCGGGAGACGTCCAGGCCTTTGCGAATGGAGAAGTTGGCGGCGCGGTCGGCCACGATGATGTCGCCACGCTTGCAAAAAGCCGGAATCACGCTCGAGATGGTAGAGAAGGCCTGCGCGTACACGATGCAGCCACTGGTGCCCAGATAAGCGGCAATGTCGGCCTCGGCCTTCATGTGGACATCCTGTGTGCCGTAAAACTGAGGAGGGCCGCAAGGGCCAACGCCGTATGTGCGAAGGGTCTGGATTGCCTTCTCCTTGATGGCCTCGTTTGCGTTGAAGTTGTAAAAGTTGTAGGAAGCCAAATTGACGACGGTGCGGCCAGAAGTGAGCTTAACCTTGGGTCCTGTTGGACTGTGACGAGTGTGTCAGGGGCCGGAATCTTGCCTTCTGGGTTGTAGTTGTTCCTACTTACCCGGTGAGAACCGGAAGTCTCTCGGCCTCGATTTCTTGCATTGGTGTCAGAGGTTCGACAAGTGGTTCGGGCGTCCAATCGTCCACGAGCTCGTCGATTTCCTAAGGACGGACTGGTCAGTCGCGGGAGAACAGGAGGGGGGCAGGGGGGGGGAAGGACCAACATCCTCGGTGAGCTTGACAAAGTTCTGCTTGGAGGTCGAGTAGGAGGGCGACAGGAGGTAGCGAATAAAGAACAGGACGAGAATCAGCTCGATGGCCGAGCGGATGGGATCATTCTGGTAGCTGGACCGGACATATCGAATCAACACGGCCGATCCGGGGACTCGTTGGAACGTGTCGGAGGCGGCGCCAAGCCAGATGGTGACCTGGCCGGGAATCTCGTGAATATCCATCGGGCCCTCGAGTAAATGCGTTCGTGGGAGGATGGGGTAGCGGTGGTAAGGATGAATTGGAGTAGTGATGCGAGTGGTTTCGGCAGCTGTGCAATTCGCGAGATGCTACGACAAACAACGGCAGTCCCGGACCAGAAAACGGCAGCCACGCTTTTCGCGTCCCACGGGAAAAGTAAGGGGCGCAACCATCAGCCCGCCTTCCCTAGAGTCCACTTATTGTCGGCACAATGTATGGTCACGTGCTTTTCGCATTGCGGCAAGGGTCCGAGATTTGCCTTGTCATTTCATCTCAAATGTACGGAGTACGGAGCCGAGACAGACCTGCCCCGCTAGAAAGTTCCACCATCCGGCCAATTTGCATCTCGTGTCGACGTAGGAATGGTCGCAACGTAATAAAGTCGGAATCGAGAGGACCAGAGTGTCGGAAAAGTAGGGGCGGTGAGCTTGCTCAATGGATTTTCTGCACTCCTCATGCCACAAAATCGGGTCATGCATATTCCTTCCCAGCACTGGCGGTGTGTCGGTTCCTGCCACATTGTAAGATGGAGTAGTGTACAAGGTAGGCGATGGGTAGCCAGTCAATATTCTGGTATTCGCCAATGTCAACATGGCGGCCGATGACAGGCTTCTTGGAGTCTTGGAACGTGATTCGTCGACACCTGAAACGGTCCTGTAGTCTAGCGGTTAGGACACTGGATTCTGATCTTACGGCGTACCATCTTACTTCCAGTAGCCCCGGTTCGATTCCGGGCAGGACCTGAATTCTTCGAATAGTTGTATTTTTTATCTTCTGACACTTTTTTTTTACCTTCTTCTGGCTCCGCCTCTTCGTGGTGCGACTGTTTTGGTTGTGAAATATGTTTAGGTTGGACTGCCCTTACGCCTTCGTACCTCTGTCGGGGCAGCGCCTAGAACGCGTCCTGGTCATTATGATGGCAGTCCGCATCCATTTGCCAGCAGGAAAGACATAGGCGCGTCTGATCTGCTTTCGGCGACCTCGTCGATGAGAGCTTGAGGGGCTTGACCTTGCCTAGCACGGCGGCATGCGGCACCTTTTTATCGGTTGGCCTGTTTTAGGCGATGACGGGAAAGACACACAACCGATCAGATGGCAGGTGAATCGGCGGCCATCCGCTCTGATAACTGCTATCTGCTTTGCCGTCATCACGTTGGCGAGCACCCGAAGAGCAAGGTCTCTGGCAAGGCAAGCTCGTGAGCACTGCGCAGGCCCCCCTGTCGTAACCGCATTCGGGCTTCGAAGACGACCGATTGGACTCCAGAACTGAAGGAAGCGATCCGGGACGGGTTGCTACACCTGTCGGCAGCGCAAGGTGCGCTGTGACGAGCACCACCCGACCTGCGAGGCATGCCACTGGTTGGGCCTGAAGTGCTCTTTTCCAGCAGCTATCTGGCCGATGCAATTGATGATCTCGGGCGTGACGACATGCGACCCCATTTACCAGGCGTAGGCCATTCACTGGGTTGAAAAGGCCGAACGGTGGGGGGGGAGGGGGG
>RQWE01000460.1:0-13215 GCA_004028395.1 Leptographium galeiforme
CCCCCCCCGCCAAACCCTTGTCAAGCCGCCGCATGCTACCAATACGCCCGGCCGCAGACGGCCGCCTGCATGCCGCTTTCAGCATTCTGCCTCTCGTCGGCCTGGCCGACGGCCCTCCTCCCGCCTCTCCATTGGCTCCGTCTCCGGCCTGCTGGCTGCCGTCTGCCGTCCGCCGTCAGCACTTTGCCGTTTTGGTTATTTTTTGGCGCTTTGTTGAACGGTCATTTTCCTGCAGTCTCCTATCGTTTCCCACAAGTCTTTTACCGTCTCCCGTCACATCACTGCTCCTCTGCCTTGCGTCTCCTGTCACATTGGCCTTCCTACTTGTGCTCACCGACCCCCGTCGCACAACGGCTACTTCTTCACCAGCCGATACTTGCCGCCCGTCACCTCCAGGTTGCCGTCCCGCACCTGGTCGCCCAAAAACTCGACCAGCTCCTCGTCCGTCCACGGAAACCCCTCGGCCATGAGCATCCGCATCATCATGGCAATCTGCGCCGGCGGCATCGACGCCGCGCTGTTTGTCAGCATCCCCACAATGAACTGCCAGTACACGGTGCGCTGGGCCTCGTCCTGCCGGCTGGCCGCGGTGGAGCCCGACCCTCCTGCTGCAGCTTCTGCAAGCTCGCCTGGCCCGCCTGGCCCGCCTGGCCCGCCTGGCCCGCCTGGCCCTCCCCCTCCTCCGCTTGTCCCCTCCTCGTCCCCCAGCCGCTCCACCACCCCATAGAAGCCGTCGCTGCCCTCTGCCCGCAGCACCCCTTGTGTCTGCCAGTAGGCCACCGCCCGCTCCACCAGCTCCGCATCCATCTGCAGCCGCTCGGCCAGCTCCTCGATCGTCCGTCGCACCGGCGTGTCGACGTCATCCTGGCTGTGGCCCTCGCGGCCCTCGTAGCCATCGCTGTCGTCGGCCTGGAACGCGAAGATCACGGTGGCCTCGTACGTCCGACACGTCACCGCCACCGTCCGGTCCGCCAGCTCCAGCTCCACGCGTGCCCGTCCCAGCTGGTCCAGCCAGGCCAGCTTGCGGCCCGTCTTGCACGTCTCGTAGCCGGCCTCGTACTTGTCCTGCATCGCGGCCACGGGCGGCGGCAGCACAAACGGCTCCCGTTCCAGGCCCGGCCAGTAGAGCCGCGACAGGATCTTGGCCTCGTAGCGCACGTTGGCGTCTTCGTCCTCCTCCTCGTCCTCCTCGTCCTCCTCGTCATCCTCGTCGAGCCCGCCGCCCGTCTGGATCAGCGCCTCCAGCTGCCTCGAGTCGGAAATGTCGCGGATCATGACCTCGCAGTTTTGTAAGGCGCCCTCGCCGAAGCGCTTTTGCAGCAGGTTCAGCACGCGCACCTCCTTCTCAAAGGCCGTCTGCGCCGACAGCAGCCGCTCGGCCACCATGTTCTGGAACTCCTTGGTAAACGCCTCGCGCGAGCCCAGCGCGTGGATCAGCGTCCCGATCACGTCCTCGGTCTTGGGCCGCCGGTAGTTGGTGCCGGCGTCGATCGGGTCCGGCACCCACTCCATGTCGTTCCAGTCCAGCTCCTCCTCGTCAATGTGTCGCCGCCGCTGCTGGGCGGGGTCGTTGAGGATCGTCGCCAGCTCGGAGAGTTTTCCTGTCATTCTGCTCTTGCTCGTAGCCGCGCTCGTGTCGTTGGCCTCGTTTGCCTCGCCCGCCTTGCCATCCTCGCCATCCTCGCCATCCTCACCTCCCTCGCCTCCCTCACCCCCGTCCGGCTCCGCCAGCAGCCCGTCCACCACAATGCGCACGGCATCCTCCCGCTGGCACAGGTACAGCTGCAGCTGTCCCACGACGGCGCTCAGCAGCACGTTGGACGGGTCCAGCACGTGAAAGGTCCGGATCATGGCAATGTACGTCTGCAAGATCTCCAGCGTCGAGCATGCCGCGTGCAGCAAGCGACGCCGCAGCGCGCCCGTGAACACGGCCACCAGCTGCGACCGGCGTTCCGCCGTCGTCACGCTCGCTCGCAGATCGCGCAGCCCGCCCTGGCTGCGCGGCCACTGCAGCACAATGTCAAACAGCTCGGCCATGCGCAGCGCCGACAGCCGGCCCACAGCCACCTGCTTCCACGCCGTCACATCGGCAAACGAGACCGCCGCCGGTCCGTTGACGTGTCCGTCGACGTGTCCGATCTGTCCCATGACCTCGTGGGCCAGCCGTCCAAACCGGTTCTCTACCCACTCGCACAGCACCGGAATGTTGGCCGAAGCCGACGACCGTGAACGAGGCGTCGCCCGCGCCTCGTCTGTCCATCGCCCCGCAAACGTCGTCTGGATAAAGTCGCTCATGTGCCGGTCCATGATCTCGGCAAACAAAATCTGCAGCCCGCGCCCGGCCAGGCCCACCTCGTGCAGCGACCCCAGCATCTCGTGCATCCGCCCGCGCAACGCGTCCGCCTCGGCCGCCGTCGTCTGTCGGCCGGCCGCGCCCACGCCCAGGACCACGCCGCTGATGTGGGTCATGATGACGCGGATCGACGTCGTCAGGCCGGCCGGCGCCGAGTTGGCCACGAGCGCGTGCACGTCCTGTCGGAACCGCGACGCCACGGCGTCCGCCGCCGCCTCGTCGCCGCCCGACAGGCCACGCACAAGCAGCATCAGGCCGTAAAAGTACAGTCGCAGCGCGGCCTCGAGCGTGCGCACGCTGTGCTGCACCACGGACAGGTGGTGTCGGTAGCCATTTGTGTCATTTGTGTCATTTGCGTCATTGGTAGTCATCTCCATCGGCCCCGCGCACGCCGACAGCATCGGCAGCACGTGCTGCGCATAGTGCCGGTGCACCTGCTGCGTGTGCCACCCCAGCACGTCCTCGGTGTGCGTGGCGCGCGGCAGCAGCCGGTCGGCATGCAGCACGTGCATCAGCGCCTCGTGGAAGCCGCCGTCCCTCTCGTCCGCCTGCGACAACGATGCCAGCGTGCCAAATGAGTCCTCGGCCGCCACGCCCGCCGGCAACGCAATCCGAGCCGTCACCGTGTGCCACGCCCGGTCGAAGCACATCTGGTCGTCGGCCGCGCCGCCCGCCGCCGGCTCGCCGCCCACGTCGGGGAAAATCACGTCGTCGCTGTTGGGCAGCCGCTCCTCTGCCGTGGCCGCGGGCCCGCCAAACGGCTGGCCCGCCTCCGGGGCGCCGACAACGGGTGTGGCCGTGGGCGTCGGCAGCAGCACATCGGTGGGAAAGACCGAGTCAAAGATGCGTCGCTTCTGGCCCGCCCAGCCCGACAGAGGCAACACGGCCGGTGCCTGACGATCCCCGAGTGCCCTGTATGTTCCGGTAGCCGGTCAGAGTGGGTGCGAATGCGAGAGGGGTTCACACACTCTCCCACTTTCTCTGCCTACCTCAAGGCCTCATCCAATGTGCCATAGCTCCAGTCGACCTCCGTCATCGCGACGACCTGTCCCGCAGGGACCACGTCAGTCGTCTCGTCTTCGGCGAGCTCAAAGACTGCCCCGTGCTCGGTGTCCGGCGTCGGTCTTTCGGTTCGTCGCCCGTCAATAGAGTCGTGATGTCAACACATTAGAAGCCACAATGCAACGCCCCGTGCAAAATGTGGCTTGCTGTGGCGGAACGCGTCTTTGGGCTACCCCGCTCAGAATAAGTCGTAAGCGCCGCGCTTGCCGTGTCGCGCGCCATTAGCCGGTGGCCTTACGACTACATCGCCTTTAGCGCGTCTATCACGACAAGCTACTAAAAAAGTCGTCTTTTCCATCACTTTCCCATCACGCTCACCGGAACCCAGACGCCCCCCCCCCCGGGGAGCCGTGGTTCGGTGAGAGCGGTCAAGGCCAGCACGGCATCAGACGATGTGCTCATCAGCCGTGTGACGAGAAAAGGTCTTGAGGTTCAGAGGTCCTCAGCCCTCAGACCACGCAACTGCCTCATCATCTGATCTCGCTGCAGCTGTCTTCACCGTCCGACGGGCGTGGCAGCGTGACAGCGGGGTGGAGCGGCAGCGTGGCAGCGTGGCAGCGCTGGACGGCAGGAATACACCCATTTTCTCCAGCGCCAGCGTGGGGTCGCCCGTCGCACGGTCATCGAGGTGGCCAGAGCCCATTTCGTGCGGATAGCCCGGGCGGCGAGGGGGACCAGCAAGCAGGCTCGGAGATGGAGATGCGCCGTTGCTTTGCATCTGCACACGGCAGAGATGCAATACGGAGTACTCCGTATTGCCCAAATCAAACGATTGCATGAGCGGCCGCCCCGTTTCATCTCACCAGCCAGGCTCGGTCTCGCTCTGGTACGACTCGTATCTTACATACGTCTTACACGTTCCGTCCTTATCATTTCCCTCCTGTGCAGGGCTGTGGCCCAAAGGTTCGTGGCCCCAGGTCCTCAATGCAACGTTGGCTTGTTTCGACAGGCAGACTCGCCGGCAGGGCTACGACAATGCCGCCGAGTCCAGGATCGATCGCCGAAACCAAGGACCGTGGTTTAGTGATCGTACGACTCGTAGCAAGATGCGCGTACTTTTGCATCTCACCCCATATTACGAGTACGATACTAACGGGTACCGCAATGCGCAACGCTGTGCGGAGAATTTAATCCTGGCGGACACACACGCATGCGGTATTTGCTGCTCGCTGTATTTCACTCGATTATTACAGAGTCCCTCGTACGGAGTATTCTGTATTTTAGCCTGTATCTACGTCGTAGCCAACAAAGACCCCCCCAAAAATAAAAATAAACCACGCCTGAGCCCCAGCGTGTGGCTGAGTCGCTGCCAGGCGCGCCACGCCCGCAGCATTAACCCCAACGGCAAGAAAGACGGAACAGCAAGCTGCAGCTTGCGTCTCCACGATGTAACGGTGCTTTCGCACAAGTTCGAGTTCGCGTTCGCTCATGCACTCATGCGTGAGGTACTGTGCGACGTACTCCGTACTCGTACTCGTACGCCCGCCCTGCTACCGGATGGAATGGGGTGATGGGCGTCAGCATGGGAGCGCGGAGTATCTTTATGTCGCAGCCGGGTAGCCACGTCTTATCGGCTCCGAACCAGGCCAGCAGTATCCCGACTGGACGCTGTTGCGGGGCACTCGGTGGAGACTTGACAGGGGCGTCCGGGAAAGGCGCCAGAACGGCACCAGCAGGGGGCACCTCCTGGTAGGGGAAACCTGGCCGGGCCTACAGTAGTTAGTGCACAGGCTAAAAAAGGGCAGATTGGTGCAGACCAGCCCTGGCCGGTTTCTGCACAGGGATTCGCCTGCTTTTAGGTTAGCACGGTACGGCGACGGGTGAACAGCATCGCCGGTTGGCACACAACGGTCGCAACGCACTCCGTCTTGGTACAAGATAGTGGCGGAGACAGCGTGCCCATTCCAGTGCCGATCCCCCTTGGCAAGGGCGTCTCTTGCATCGACAGCTCCGTACTTTACTGTTTCTTACAAGAGTACATTTCACTTTTTTGCCCATTTTTCTCAGGGGACGTGCAGACACGCACAGCAGATGCGACAGCCTCAATATGACAGGTCGGCGTGGCGACCACGTGTTCACGAGACCTGTGGGAAAAAAAGACCGGCGCCGTCTGTATCACCAGACTGACTGGACAGGTCTTGCCGGGGCCAGCCTTGTATGATGGAAACGGCCACTTTAACCGTAGCTTGTATGTAGATGGTAGGCATGGGCCCGCTTGGGCCGTCAGCACGCACCGGAAAGGCGCTGGTTAACGTCGCAACACGGATCTGGTGGTGTCGCACCTGTCGGTCTCTCCGGAGAGCTGCACCTTGCTATCACAACTCGAACATCCCATCTCCGCACTTGCGGCCACGATCCGCACGCGGCAAATTACTATTCCCGGGAGCTAGTGCTAGAGACATCGTATGTCCCTCCAGTCACGACAGGCCACCCGGCCTGGTCTCCGACGGGCAGATCAAGATGGTGAGATGGCATACCGAATGTGCTCTAGCCATTGCGATGTACTTGTAAGATAACACACTATTTCCAAACCGGGCAACTCTAGCGCCAGCGCGGTTGAGAAGCGAAAGAAGCGGGAGAAGCGAAGCCAGTGCCACACACTATCGACGGTAGCTGGGCGCCGCGCCGAAGCTGGAAAACAGGCCACAAAGAAGCCTTCGCTTTCGAGTATCAAAAAACGATCTTGGAGAACAGGAACGCAAAACAGCTCAGGTATACAGTCGTGGTGGCCACAAGACGGGAAAAATAAAACAGACCAGCCAAGTGAAGCCAACGTAGAAATCCAAAAAGCCAGAATCCCCCCCCCCCAAAAAAAAAAGAAAAAAAAACATCCAAAAATCCAAAAATCCAAGAAAAATTACCCAGAGGCCAAGTCCAAATCAAACATTATCAAGTCGTGAGCCTTTTCGTAAACGGCTCTCCCCGTGTCGTCGAGCCCAGATGAACTCCAGAAAGACAGACCCCCAATGCAAATGACCCCGTTTTGTGTACCGTGTGTAATATCCACCTCGTTTATCAGGAGTTTCGCCGGGGCTTGCACTTGTCGTGGGCCAGGTGTCCGTTTCGTGCCGTCGTCCGCGTGAACTCAGCGCCGCAGTTGGGGCAAACCGCCTTGGCTGCCTGTCCCGATTTCTCGCGCTGGTGTCGCAGCAGGTTGCTAAAGGTCGAGAACTGCCGTCCGTTGCAGCCGTGCTCCCAGCACTGCGGCCGCGGCCGCGTCTGCACCACCCGCACGCCCGACGGCACCGCGTCGTTGCCGCGAGACGGCGGGGGGGCCTGGTGGCCGTGCGGCTGGTGCGCCGAAAGCGGCTGTGGCGACGAGTGCTGCGGACGCGACGGATGCGGGCCAAGCGGCGCCAGGTGTGGCGGCTGCTGCGGCGGAAGCGAGGAAACGTGGTAGAGCATGCCGTGCGGGTCAGGCATCATGCCGCGCCTAGACAAGTCAGAAACACTGGCCCACGCTGGGAAACTGGGAAGCACGCGGGCGAGACTTACGGGTACTGCGACGCCGAAGGGGGGGGCGCGTGGGCGTAGCCGACAGGCGCGTAGTTGGAGAGGTACTGCTGGTGGTGGTAGGACTGCGAGAACACATCCTGGTCGCCGTGGCCGTGGAGCGGCGGCGAGTAGGACGACGACGCCGTCAGGTAGGCGGGTGGCAGGCTCGTGGGCGGGACCGTCGAGTTCGGCTGGGAGATGAGCGAGATCTGGGGCGCTGTCGTGACGTAGGCGGACGAGACCGAGCCCAGGTCGGCCATGGAGACGGACGGTGACTGCATGAACGAGGCCGGCGAGGAGGCGCCCAGGGCTGGCGTGTGGATGGAGACGGACGAGACAGACGAGCGCGACGAGTTGGGCACGGCGGCGCCGTCGAGGCCCAGAATGCCGCCGTCCGAGAGCTCACCCGGCGCGGAGCTCTTGCGCGAGGCGAGCTTGGCGTCACGTCGCGCCTGGTTGCGCTGGCGGCGGATCTCGCGCTGCTGGGGCGTCAGGCCAGCCGGGTAGGACGGCGGGCTGGCCGTGCCAGATCGTGAGTAGACTGGAGGCGACAGGCTGATGTCCGAGCTGTACGAGGCGAGATCAGAGCCGAGGAAATCGTGGCTGGCGCTGTTGCTGTTGTTGTGCGAATCAATAGCTTCTGCCGTCCTGTCAGTACGAGTCGTCGTCCAGGCTGGCGCGTCCCGGCATACCTGGCCACGAAGAGTAGGAGGGTCTGCTCATTCCGAACAGAGGGTCGAATTGGAGAGCAACGGCAGCACTGTGGACATGTGAATAGGCTGCGTCGAGAAGCGCGCAGATGCAGTGGAGGGCGGGCTTACCTCATAGTCACAGAGTTCGAGGGCGAGGAGAGCGGGAGAGAAGACGGGGAGGGTGTCAAGGGCCGTAGAAACGGAGACGAAGATCGTTGCTCGCTGGATGGCCCGGTTACAAACCAGTTTTCGGGCAGGGACAGCGGCTCAGCAAAGATGAAGGGCGAGCAGTCCGAGTAGCAGGATGACGATGGCGGTTGCGAAAAGGCCAAGAATGGGCTGCTGGCAGCGGTTCTGGAGGTAGGACTGTGTGAGTACACGCTCTCCTGTGCAAGAGGACCGAGTGGTGAGGCGTCCATCGCAGCCAGAGAAGTAGGCACAAAGGGCAGTATATGAGAAAGAGAGAGTGGAGGAGGCAAGAGTAGAGTGAGAAAAGACAAAAGACAAGAGACAAAAGAGAGCTTGTTCCAGTTCACATACGGGATGCTGGTCCTCTTGCTATCCAAGGTCGAGACAGGTGACGAGAGAGGAAGATGTCGAGCTGAGATCCGAAGACGTTTGGGAGGAGAGGCAGAGGTAACGGTATATGAGGAAGATAAGGTGTGGAGGTATTCAAAGATGTCGATGAGGAATGTTTGATCAGATAGATATAGAAGAGGCAGAAGAGTCAGAGCGGGTATGAAGAGTAGGCACGGGCAGATCAGGCAGACACCGAAGAGGCGATGGTCAACTTTAAATCTATCTTTGGCAATGAAGACGGGGAAACGAAGTTGTGAGGTCCTCAGCCTCAGTCGAGAGACCTTGAGGGGCAGGCATAGATGGGTTTTTAAATTTCTGGAAGGGGCGGCGGTACAGGTGGAACCGCAGCCGGACGGGGCCAATAGGCCGTGCCTTCTTTGGGGCCAGTGACAGATTGGGGGGGGGGGGGGGGGGGATAAGACAAGGCCTCGGACAAACCAGGCGGACTCACTCTGACGGCAGAAACGGCAACAAGACGGCAGTGAGACGGCCAAGCAGGTTTGCGTATGTTGAACAGAATAATTTATCGGCATGAAGCAGTAAACAGGAAACAGAAACATGAAGCAGCGAAGCCAGAGAGACGGCAAACACGAAAGCAACAGAGGGCACAGGGCCAGCACAGGGCGCAGGGCACAGGGCCAGCCCAGCGAGTCGACCGTGTAAGTGGTGCAGTCGAGGTACCGGCCCATTCTGCGCTGCGGAAATCCAGCGCCGGCCTCGAGAGCGGTTGGGGGTGGGTTGGGCGATGATTGTGAGCCTTCGGAAAGGGAGGGGGGGGGGTGTAGGTAGAGTGGTAGGGGGGGGAGAGAAAAGAAGAGGCTAAGGCGGCTTAGGTCCCCATGGCCCATCGCACAATCAAGGTGGAGGGGGGTGTACCATACGGAGTAGGGGTCCTGCTGCGGATTGACGAGAACTGGAGATACCATTCTACCTTGCCCTGAGGAGTCAGATGGGGAGCAGGGGGAGTATGTACTGTACCATAATAGTGAGATATCTTATCTTGGATGTGAGACCGCTAGCATCGACTGCGGCGGCCGAATGAGTAAGAGAAGAACGGAAGACAGTCAAGACAGGTTCAGCAGGCGACCGATGCGGGACGGGGGCAAGCCGACAGCGCAGTGAAGGCCATTCTGGGCATGGTCCGGCCTGAGCTGCCGTGCGAGGACAGGCACGTTTGTCAGCCGGGCAGCCAGCTGTTGAGCAAGGGGGGGTGCGCGGTGGGCGTTGAGTGTGTGGCGCTGGCCCGTACTATCGAGTGGCCGGGGGGGGGGGGGGGGGGGGGGGGGGGGGGACATCTGTGGGGAGTTTCGGCTGGCTGGCGAGACAGCGCCTATTCGGGCAGATTGAACCAATGGGGGACGAACGGGCGGTGTCGGTCGCGGGCGATGGCCTTGACGGTCGACACGAGTGCGGAAAAGCTCGCTTGTGCTTCGGTGGGAAGCGCCCAAGTTGCTCGAGGCTGGACGGATGGTGGTGGGAGATACGACATGGGGCAGTAAGCAGATCAGCGAGGCAGAGAGAGAGAAAGCCCAGGAACAGCCTCCCGTCTCCCATTCCTGGGGCGGTTAGGCAGGCTGGACAGCAGCATTGTGTAAAATTCAGTGCTGGGGGGTTTTTTCCTCTTTCCGCTTACGTCGTAAGCGGAAAGCGGGAAGGAAACAGCGGGCAGAGATTGGATCCGGGGCAATTCGGCCAGCCCGGCGAGAGCACACAGTAACAAGCAACGATGCGCGGAGAAAAAGCAACGTGGTAGGGGCATGGGGGGCGTGTGTGTGCGTGGAAGGGACACGGATTTTGAGAGGGGGGGGGAGGGGGGGATTTTCGAAAGACTTGGTGATGGTGGTGGTGCTGGCGATCGCGGCAGCGGGAAAACAGGCGCGCAGGGGCCTTGTCTGGCCCCATGCTGGAGGGGACATCGCATCACCATCGTGCCTTCCATTTCCTCCCAAAACCTCTCTCTCACTCTGCGGCCGACGCACCTGCCCTGACAGCCCTGACAGCAACGCTGGCTGGCGGTCGGCGCATGCGCTAGTGCGTTTGCACCCTTGTATGCTTAACGGTGGGCTGTTGGCCTACGTCGTAGCTATTTTTTTGTTTTAATTTTTTCTTGGTTTGCTGGCGAGAGAGTACAAATCTGCCTTGCCCGAACCACCGCCCGGCCACGCTTTATTCCCGTGCCCCATTTCAGGGCTATACTTAGTGACTGGGAGATAACCACGCCCCCCCCTCCCCCCGCTGCGAGCCACCGCTACGAGCCACCGCAGGCTTGGCGTGTTTGACATGCGGCAATAGAAGGGAATGAAAGGGTCGCGGTGAGTGCTAGTCGTAGCTATTTCGTATGCGGACGAGAACTACGGAGTACGGAAACATGTAGCGAAAACGGGCTGGGTCAAGGGCCCTGCCGGATGGTGGTCGGTTGTGCGGCCGAAAACCCACCACCATCCGACAGAGGGATGGGCAGAGATCGGGATCTGGGAACTGGTTTCATCACGGCCTCGCCGTTGTGGTTGTTGGCTCTTGGTGCGGACTACATCGTCCGACATTGGCCATCGACACATCACTGGCGGGAAACAGGATCGTAATCCCTGCTGCGGGAAAAGGATACGACACTTTGCAAACACGGCAAATGAAAAAGCAAAAAACCGAAAAGCAAATAAAAGCGAAAAAAGTCAAAAAGCAGTGGGCAAAACGGGGGAGACACTACTCGTGCCGGTGTGTCTACAGGAAAAAAAAAGTAGGGACGGCGATCGACCGCGGACGAGACCCAATCGGGACATATTTTTCAAGGCCGCATTCTAAATCAGGACAGGCTGCAGCGAGCGTAGTCGTATTATTTGCAGAGAGGTCCATCCGTAGCGATGCCGAAGGCAGCAAGCTACCGAAGCGTGGGTGGAGACGTGGAGGCAGGGCCGACGGCTGTCGTTGCCTGTTTCTGTTGGTTAGTGCGGTGGAGGGCGTTGAAACAGAGCTTGTCGAAAACAAGAATGAAGCAAGAAAAAAAAAGGTAAAGGCAAAAAATTCCGCATCTCAAACGGACCTCGACACGGCCCTGGGCGGGACCCAAAACGGACCTAGACAGGCCCTGACTGGCTGTTTTGCTCACTTGACCTGTCGACTTGCCAAGACATCTTAACTCACGTAAGCCCCGGGCGGCTTATTTCACTCTGCCCCCTCAAATTCGCTCTCTTTCCAGTCGACCCCGGCCCACTGCGCCAATATCGTACGGCGGGAGCTCCACCAAGCTGAGCTGGTCGCCAGAGTGTGGTCGACAACGGGGCTCTGGGGCGGCGGTCTCATGGTTGCATGGTTGCATCGTTGCAATGGGGGACCCGCGTTGTTTGCGGCAAGGCTGTTTGTCTTTTTTCGTCGTTTTGTCTTTCGTCTGTTTTGGATATGGACACACCGGTTCTGGCTTTGTGACTGATCTTGGTTACGCGTATATCGCCGGTCGTTGTCGTTTTGCTTGTGTTGGGTGTCTGGCTCTCGTTCAGGGCGATTCCGTCCGATTCAGTGCAACGAGTCCTCGCTGCTTCAAGCAACGGCCGCTTGTGTTGGGTCTCGTCCAATCCGACACACACTGCAAACTCACGCTACTCCAAAGTACCCGTCTGGAGCAACCATTGAGCCGCCCCCTGCTTTGTGTGTTTTCTTGACCGAGTCACAAAGACGGTACAAAAATACCTGTGCTCGTCCGGCCAATTGCCCACTTGGTCCGCAATGCGATGTTGCGAGATTTGCTCTTTTTCTGCACGGCGCGTCAAGCGGACTAGCGCCTGAGACGGTCGGGGCTAGCCTGCTGGTCTAGCGGGCAGCCGGAGAGCGACTACAGGGTCGGTCTGCCCACAGGCGCCTATTGGGCCCAATGACGGCGAGATCGGGACCGGTATGAAACGTGGTGCCTCTCGAGAGCGTTGGTGAGAAGGGGGGACCGGTGGGCAAAAGCGGTGGCCGAGCAGACAGGGGAGGGGGGGGGAGATAAAAGGCACGTCTTACGAGTGAGATTGGATATCTCACTACATGGCTCTTCGTAAATGCCGCTGCTGTGCCTCTTGCCTGCTTGAGCGTCCGTTGGCATCCGGCCTCGGCAGCAAAGAGGGGGAATTGGGGGCGGAAAACAGGATTAAGGGGTGAGACCACGAGATTGCAATGTTGGCGGGGGGCGCGGGAAAACACTACGGAGTACGAGTGCTCGTTGAGGGCAGGACTGCGAAATATCGAAATGGACAAAACCGGCCGGTAGCCACAGTTCCCAGCCCCGGTCCCCCGGTGCCAGCCACAGCAGTCGCAGCCACATGAAATGAGCCCAGACGGCCCAAAACGGAACGGAAAGAATTCCGTACTCCGTGGACCAAACGGAGCCGTTGCATCCTTCGCATCGACAATGCATCGTCTGGGCAATCCTGCAGCCAATGGACCTCTCGCGAGACGCCCACAAGAGACAAGGACCCCTCTCGTAGGGCTGGAGTGACACGGATCGGCGGGAAGGGAAGGATTTCGAAGCTACGACAAACAAACAATACGGAGTAAGAACAGGTTGGGGGGGACCTGCTGAATAGGGCTTTGGTCCGAGGGCTGAGTACCATCCGGCGACGAACTGGCCCGAGGTGGCGGCCAGAGATTGGCCCGGGGACGGTCCAGGAGCGGACGTGGCATGTTCGCGATGCCATCGTTCATTGTTGCTTGTTCAGCCCCCGGCGAGGCCCGGCGACGCGGCCGCACGCCAGCCAGTCGCAGTCCCCTCTTGTCGCAATCTGCCTCGCCTATTTCGTCCATTTTGTTTGCGCCGAACCTTGGGCCCGGCCTCATTTCGAAAGATATCGACCAAAGGGGACACTCGTCCGCTGCATGTCTCCTTTGTGTCTCTGCGAGAACGCGATTACTGGCCGCCAGGCCCCTCCAAAACAAAAAAACCACACCCCCCCCCACACTTGGGCTAAGCCCAGAAAGCTTGCCCTGCAATGCAACAGCCACGATTCGTCTAGGCTGCCCATGATCAGGAATGCCGATGCAGAATCCATCCCTTTCTCCCCCCCC
>RQWE01000461.1:0-13175 GCA_004028395.1 Leptographium galeiforme
GCTAAGGTAATAGTAGTCCTTTGTTAAGCCTTTACTCTTAGTGCTTATTCTATTCCGTCGACTTAAGGCGCCTTATAATTTTACTAAACGTCTGCGTATTAGTATAGAAAGTAAGGATACCCGTTCTTAAGGTCCCTAATTACTTTAGTAACTACTACTAGCTTATTCGGTCTGCTTTTCGTTAACGTAGGCCTCTCCTAAGGCCTTGCCTCTGCCTTTCGCTTATAGCTATAGTGCTAACTAGAACTCTGCCTAGCTACTCCCTCTTTAGGCTACTAGATAAGGCTGTTTTTAGCGCTTTTTAGCGTTAGAACAAGGGAATTTAAGACTATTAACCCCTGTTACTAACGTTTTTTATGTATTTATAGCGGTCGTTAGTTATAATGTTATACTATAGCTTTTATAATAAAAAGGGAGAAAATAAACAATATATAAAGAAAGGGGTAAAAGGGACTTATAACAAAAAAAAGACTTACTTACCTAATTAGGCCTTTGCCTATCCCCTCTCCTAGGTTTTGTATCGTAGGACTCGACGAAGTAAGCGTAAAGGTACGCTTACTTCTATTAAATTTAAATGTATTTACTAGTAAGAGTAAGGTTAAGTAAAACCTTACTTATAAAAACAACTAAACTAACAATAACAAACCACCTACTAACTACTTACTATTATGCTAAGGCTACACATTAACGTTATAGTAAAGCGTAAATAGGTAAAGCTACTAGTAAAAGGTTATTTTATTAGTAGTTTTAGAGTATAATAGGTAGTCCGTTTAGGATTATAAACGCAATCCTAAACGGACCTGCTTTTTCTTCTAAGTACTATAAGCCTAAGGACGTCTTCTTTATTATCTTCTCCGTATTGTTCTCTTATTGCCTACTTAGCTAGCTCTACCTTCCTCCTTTTCTAAGAAAGGGGGTGCTGTTCTTAACTTATATAATTAAAAAGGGCGGTAGCAAGTAGTAGAAAATGTTTTACTATTCTAATTAGTCGGGTAGGTATTTACAATTAAGCGATCCTAAACGGGATTACTTTTGCAATCTTGAACGGGATTACTTCTGCGATCCCGAACGGGATCGCATTAGCAATTTCTATTCGGGATTGCTAATTGCTAATAACTAAGGGGTAGTTACTAGTTGTAACTTACTAGCACTTAGTTAGCAAGCTAATTTACGCGTAAGCTATAACACGCGTAGACCTAGCCTTTACAGTTTGTTAGCACGCTAAAGTTATAGTAGCACCCTTTAAGGACTACTATAAATCTACGCGTAAGGTTTTACAATATTTAATTAATAAGACTAATCTAAGGCTTTTATTTAAGGCATCTAATTAGCCTCCTACCGGTTGCATCCGCCTTAACGTTTACTCTAACGCGTTACTAGCCGACAAGGCGGACGGAAAAAGCAGCTTTAGCTATATTTACATGCTTACAGGCGCGCTAGTAGCTTAGGCAGCTAAAAAGACGTCTATTGTTTACACATTTATAACTAAGGCTAAATACGTTGCAGCCTTTGCCGCTAGCTAATACGCAGTCTAGATTTATAGCCTGCTCTCTAAAATTAACGTTATAGTAGAAGTAATCCTTTACGTCGACAACCTTAGTACGATTACGCTTACTAAGTCTAACGAATTTAAGCCTAGGACAAAGCATATCGCTATACGGTACTACTACCTAAGAGATCTAATTAGGAACTACTAAATTACAATCTAATACGTGTAGTCTGGCGATAACTTGGCAGATCTTTTAACGAAACCTGCTACCTAGACGATAACTAAAAATCTGCTGCCTAGATTGTTAAAAGCAGCGCTAAAAGCAGCGTAGACCGCAGCTTAGCAACGGCCCTTAAAGGCCTCCCCTTTTAACGCGTTGTTTACGTCTGTTTTACTTGTTTTAAGCCTCCTCTTGTTACTAAATTAAACGACTGACGAGACTCTAAATCTTACCGATTCGGAGCCTTAGGGGGAGTGTCGTGTAATCTATTACGTAGGAGGTTATGTGCCTTATGCACGTGACCTAGCGGGAGGATATTAGCTCCTCCCATGCCCTACCTTAGCTTTAATAAATTTATGCCCTTTTTATACTACAAATCTAATTAGTTGTGACAGTTTAACAACTTATAACACTTAAAGTAACGGTAGCACCTTTATAGCGTTTATAAGTTTTACTATAACGGTAGTAATAAGGGCTGCTTTTAGTAACATCCTAAATTAAATTACGATTAGTCTCCTTTAGCCCCTTTTATAACGGCGGCGGTAACGCTAAAAGCAAGCCCCTAGCTTACTTATAACTTAACCGGTGTTAACGGTGTTAACTAGGCTAGGATAAATCTGTCTCTTACCTATTAACCTATCTCTTACGTTAAGAACGCTATAATGCTAGATAGTAGCACCTCTTACTACACCTTTAATAACTTAAAGTGGTTTAAAAGCTTGTAAACGTTAGAGACGCTACTAGACATAATAACCGTAAGCGGCGTAACTAGTAAGATTAGCTAAGCTAGCGTTATAACCTTTTAAGCAAAGAAAAGTAACGGCTCCTTTATAACCTTTACTTTAGCTACCGCTTACTACGCTTTATAGTCGCTATGTAATTTTATTTTAAGCGGCGCCTTACGTAAGAGGGGTGCCTACTTTAACTCCTTTACTAACCTCCTTATTAATAGCTAAAAGACTAAATTAGCTACGCTTTACTAGCTTTTTAACGCTCCCTTCTTTAACGTTAACACTTTACTAATAACGGCGCTTACGCTAGCCTAGATTAACTATAACGTTATATACTAGCGGCTCCTTTACGCCTCTTAAGACGTCGTTATTAAAGCCTGTAATAAGGCTAGGATATTGCTAACTAGCGCTACTAAAGCCGTTTACAAAACCTGCCGCCTGTTAAAGTTAACTAACATAATTAACAGGGTCCCTCCTAACCTAGCAACTAAGCTTAGAGAACTAATTAGAATGGACATAATTAAAGCGTAAGTTAGTTTTAAAGGTTATTAGTATTTCGTCTACTTCCTTAACATTTACTCTAGCTACTACTAGGTTACCTTTATTGCTATAAAAGGCAAGGCCTAGACTGTAGTTTAAGACTTTTACGCCTATTTTAAGCGTTAATCTAGCCTTAAAATATAGGCTTACGGCTGCGATAGTAGCCTTAAATTCGGCTTTACGCTATAACTTTTTTAGAATTTAAAATTTCGCTAGTAGGCAGCTAAGGAGGGCGTTGCCCTCCTTATTACTGTTCCTTATACTCCTTACTAAAACGGGTCTCTTAAAAGGGTAGGCCGCGTTATACTTAAACGCGTAAGGGCGGGTTTAATTAGGTTTAGCCTGCTAAACTACCTCTAGCCTTTTACGGTTAACACTGCGATTACTACGATTAATTAGCTACCTACCTCTTATAATAGCAACGGCGTTTCGCCCTATAAGCGTCTCTTTTTTACGCTTAGTCTCTTAAACGAGGCTTTAAGCCCTTATATCTCTTACTTTTACACGTACGGCTGTAAGGCCTACGTCTACCTTAAAAAGGCCTACCGTAAGGCCTTTAATAAGTTCTCTTTATAAGCTAAAGTAAAGAGACTAATCGGCTACGCTAGCCGCTATAGCCGTATATTTTAAATTTACTTCCTAAACTCTAAGCGTATTACTTAAGCCTTATTAGTCTGCTTTAACAAGGTAGCCCCTCCGTTGTTAAGAGAAGAGGAGCTAATTAAAAGCGAGGTTACCTTCGTTAAGGACGGCCCGGTATTAGTAAATACTAGGGGCGGTACGGCCGGTTACTGCCTTAGCGTCGTTTAAGACGGCGCCGGCCGCCTTAGCGTCGTCTAAGACAGCGCCGTTATACCTTACGGTTAAGACTATAACCTAGCAATAACCGACTAATTAGCCCTTGTAAAAGGCTACCGACGATCTTATGTCCTCCCTCCTACCTACCCTACGAGCCTTGCTAAACCCTCCCTTTATTAATAAAGAGGCTAGCGAAGAGACGCTAGCTAATACTAAAGAAGAAGAGGCAAAGGGGCAGACTAAAGAGGAGGAGGTAGTAAAGCCTGCGCAGCCTACTATCGTCGTCGCGCTACTAGAGCGCCGCTCTAGACGGAAGTCTAATTAGCTAGACTACTACGCCTTAGCCGGCTACCTTACGAAACGTAGCGGCTACGCTGGTGGCGCTAGCGGCATGTCTGCTTATAACTAGTCCTTTATAATAATAAATTTAGAAGACCTAGGCGACCTTATAACGGTTAACCTAATTAAGGCTTTCTACTATACGGCCCTTAACGTAAAATTACTAGCGTTAGAGTTAGCTAACGGCCTTACTACCTTAACAACGCTAAAAGGCTATAAACAAGCGGTCTTATACTAAGATTTTAACTCTTACTAGCTGCCCGCTATAAAGCAAGAGATTAATAGCCTAACTATAAAACACGCTTAGGATTTAGTTCCCTGGCTAGCCGTAGACGAAGCAAAGGTCCTGCCTAGCAAGTGGGTGTACGCCTATAAAGCTAATTAGGGTAAGGCGTAATAGGTAGCTTGTAGCAACTTTAAAGTTTAAGACGATTAGACTACTAAATTTACCTTTACGGCCGTCGCTTTAATAACGAGCCTGCGGGTCTTCCTATCCTATTACGTAGTTAAAGACTTTAAATTAAAATAGTACGACTTTTTTACTACCTTCCTAAACGCTAAAATACCTAACGACTAAGCCGTTTACGTTAAGTAGCTATATAGCTTTAACGACGGCTTAGGCCGCGTTTACCGTCTTCGCCAGGCCCTTTACAGGCTCTTCCGCAGTCTGCGCTAGTGGTTTAACACCTTAACGCTTACTATAAGAAGCCTTAGCTTTATAGCCTTTAACTCTAACCTTTACATCTTTAAAAACAGCGATACTAAAGTCTTTATACTTGTTTACGTTAATAACCTCCTTATTACAGGCTATAGTTTACAGTTAACGTAAGACGTTAGCGTATTACTATTAAAAATGTATATAATCTGCTACCTTAGACTGGCTAAGCGCTTTCTTAGCCTAGATATTACTAGAAATCGCGCTAATTGTGTTATTAACGTTAGCTAGTAAACATACGTCCGCTAAACGCTTAAACGCTTTAGCCTAACGCACTTAAATAGCGTAAGCACACCTTAGCTAACCGGCCTAGACCTCTTAACTAAATAGGAACCGTAGACGGACCGTTAAACTAAATTTTTACGTAATACTAGCTCCGTTAACTTCCTTACTACCGGCATAAGGCTAAACATCTCCTTTACCGTTAACAAGCTTTATAGCGGCAATAAAGGGCCTTTAAACACTTACTAAACCCTCTTAAAGCACTTATATCGCTATATAAGCGCTATAATTAGATACGTACTAGTCCTTAGCAGCTAGACCTCTCTAGCCGTCCTTACGCTGCGCACATTTAGCAATGCCTCCTTTATAGACGATACGCCTTTACAGCGCTTAATAGGCGGCTACGTCGTCTTTATAGCTAACGGGCTAGTCCTTTAAAAGTTATAAAGCTAGCTATTTATTACTCTGTTTACTACTAAGGCAAAATTTATTAATTTAACGCTAACGACCCGCGCGTTACAATAGGTTACTAGCCTACTAACTAACATAAGTACCTCCTTTATAAGACCGTAGCTGCTGTTTATAAACAGCCGTAACGCCCTTTTAACCGTCCTAAACCCTGCCTAAAAGGCTTGTACTAAACATATTAACGTTAGGTATAAGTAAATTATTAAGCAGGTCTAGCAAAAGGCCATTGTTTTATAGCACGTCCTTGCTATTAACATGGCCGCAGACGGGCTTACTAAGCCCTTACGCCGCAAAAAGCATATAGCTTTTGTCTCTATGCTAGGCCTTCGTAGCGCACCGTAGCGCCTATAGCGCCTGTTTACCTTCTTATTAACATTGCGAGATAACAGCGATTGTTACCGTAGAGCCCGTTAGGCAGCTACATTTGTTTACATTCTTATTAATATCACCATCTCCAGGCCTGACACCCGAGGCAGCGCACTCATTTTAACGCCCGCCTTGGCCTGTTAACCGGAAAGGAGATACCTCCGTTTTGGTGCGTTTTACCGCACTAAATTTGTACCTAGCTTCTCTCCCTACAGGTTCGAGGGGCAGTGTTGTGGCCCTCCCTAGTCACGTAGACTAGCGCGCACACATATTTCGCCCCTGCAGGTCCTGCCATAGTCAGATAGCTTCCTTATGCACATTCCACATATATCTACTAAGAAGTAGCCGAATAATGATGCAGGGTACTAGATGAAGAAACAGAGTAGGCGAGTAAGAAGACTAGGTGTGTACTCTGAATAACTTTTAACCTCTAAATTTTGATTTTAATTTGATTTCCGTCTTTATATCCGCGCCTTGACGTCGCTTATGTCGACCATTGCGCCCGAGCGATGTTTGTCCTCGGCTCGCGCATCCGAGTCCTTTTTCCACTGCCAGCGAGGAAGCTCCTGGCAGCCCTTTTCGACAACGTCCTTGATCCACTTTCCAGCAACGGGTAGCATCTTGAAGCCGTGGCCGGAATCGCCGGTGGCGACGACGAGACCGGTGGCGCCAGGGACGGTGTCGATCACGTAGTCGCTGTCGGCGGTATCAGCGCACCAGCACAGGTGGCCGTCGATAAAGGGGCGATGGGCGAGGGCGGGCAGGGACTCGGCGAGCAGACGGCGCATCTTTTTCTCGGCGGCAGGGGGGAGGAAGGCGCTGTCTTGGACGGAGGCGCCGACGGAGAGGCCGGAGCCCAGGCCGGGCACAAAGTTGGAGAAGCCGGCGCCCTCGGCGCAGACCTTGAAGAGGCCGGTGGCGGGCTCTGGCTCAAAGTAGAAGCCCAGGTCGCGCATAAAGGTCACGGGGATGCCGCGTAGCCGGGCGGCTTCGTCGGGCGTGAGCTGGATGTGGGCGAGGGCCCAGGCCTTGGCGACGACTTGGTGGCCGACGGCGGGGAGGAGGCGGCCCAGGTTGGCGCCGAGGGTGAGGACGACAACGTCGGCGGGATAGCGGGCGCCGGCGGCGGTCGCGACGCCGACGCAGCGGCGTGGCAGATCCGATGGGCCAGACGCACTGGGCGCATACACCAGATCGACAACGTCCTGGCCGAGCTCGACGCGCACGCCGAGGTCGAGAATGGCACGATGGGCGGCACGCATTGCGTTGGCCGCGTGGGCGTAGCCGGCAAACGAGTTGTAGTAGCCCGTCCAGCCCGGCATGTCGCCGTCGAGCGCGGGGGCCACGCGGCGCAGGTCCTCGCGCGTGCGCATCAGCGAAATCTTGCCGGCCCAGGCGGGGTGTGTCTGCAGACTGTCGAGTTGCAGGCCGAGGGTGCGGCGGCCAATCTCGGGGGCGGCACCGGAGACGCCCAACAGGTAGCCGGTCTCGTGGTAATGCGGCCGAAAGACCGGGTCGGCGGTCCAGGCGGCAATGGCTTCGAGCGCCAGGTCCGAGTAGAACGGGTCGACGTACTCGGCGCGGACAATCTTGTTGATGTCGTTGCCGGCGGACTGCGGCCCCGGGATGTCGGTGCCCTTTTCCAGCACGGTCACGGCGGTGTAGCCGGCACGGGCCAGGTGGTAGGCGGTCGACAGGCCAAAGGTGCCGCCGCCGACGATGACGATCCGGCTCTGCTTGTCGAGCATGATGGGGGAGGGAGCGGGTAATTTGGGAGGTTGGAGGGAACAGGGATAGCGGAAGAATGGCAGAGGGAGAAGAAAAGGAGTGGACGAGGACGGCTCAAGAATGGACGGCAGCCCGGGTAGCCAGACGCTCCATCGGGACGGCCTGGCTCAGTTCAAGGTTAACACGAACGAGTCTGTTATATTTCCGTTGATGCCGCTTTAGGAAAGACATGCCACGGCTCACGCCACCCGATAGCCGCGTGCAGAGTGGGAAAGCGCAACCGACCCACCTCGGCGACTAGCCGGTCTAGTGCCGGCTACAGACATCCTCGTACGGAGTATTTGTGGGCCGTGAGCGTGTTGATTGCTTCGTGCTGATACCACTGATACCCCTCAATAATTGGGGAGGTCGATGCGACGACAAGCTCCTTGGACATCTTATCTGTTTTCTCCACCGGCGTCGATTCGAGCTTCCTTTGGCCTTGTGTCCATCCCCTCCTCCACCTTTTTTTTTTTTCTATCCCGCTGGTCCCCCGGCCCGGCTTCGGTCTTGCTGCCATTGCTTGTTGTGATTGTGTTCCTTTGGTGGAGCACCGGCCGGCCTACTCGTGGGCCTTGTACTCGGAGTGCAAAGTAGGAGTAGCGGTAGCTGACGGGGTGCTGTCTGTTGCCCGCCGGCCGTTGCCCGTTTCGTCACCTCGCCTCGTCTGCGACATGTCGCTGCCCGTGACGGCTCGCCGACGGCAGGCCGGCGAGCTGCGCGTGCGAAGCGGGTGCTGGAAGTGTCGCGGTACGCATAGTCCGGTGCCTCTTGGTCTCTCGTTGCTGAGCTGACAGCAAGACAGAACGTCGGATCAAGTGTCCTGGTAAGCGGGCCTGTTGTGAAGACAAGCACCTCGATCGTCCTCCGCCCCCTGCTAAGTCCTCCAGAGCAGCGACCGACCTGTCACCACTGCAAGAGGCTCGGCCTTGCCTGTCGCTACGAGATCCGCCTCACCTGGGACGCCGTCCGCAAGGCCCACGACCGGCCTTTGGCCAAGACCGCGGCCGCCCATCGCCCGACATGGGCGGCCTACGACATGCGCATCGGCGAGTGGATGTTTCTCAACACGACCTTGTCCGACTTCGTGCCCTTGCTGCGTCCGGGCACCGCCGGCCACACCCTGTCCACCACGCCCAGTCCGGCGGCCAGCCCGACGGCCAGCCCAACGGCCAGCCTGACGGCCAGCCCCGAAGCCACGGCCGCCTGGACCTGCGCCGCCCCCATGGCGCTGTCGCCGCTGGCCCTCTTGCCCGGCGAGACGCGTCTGTGGAACTACTTTGTGCACTTTATCACGCCGCGCTGCGCCCTCGCCTTCAACCCCTACCAGGACGTGCTGCTGCGGCTGGCCGTCTCCCTTTCGCCGCGCGGCCCGCTCTTTGACGTCATCATGGCCGTCGCCGCCAACCAGATGCACATGCTCGGCCACGGCGGCGAGTCGGCCGTGTCGGCCCTCCACCGGCGCAACCGTGCGCTGTCGGCCCTGCGCCGTCAGGTGCGGCAGTTTGAGCGGCCATCCGCGGGCCCGTCGGACGGCATGTGCTCTTCTCCTTGTCACGCCCCCCCTCCCGGCACCGCCGACGAGATCATCTGGTCCGCCGTCATGATGTGCTTCTTTGAGATCTCGCTCGACTGTCCCCAGTCGTGGGCCGTGCACGCCGCCTTTGCCTCGTCCTTTCTCCTGACCCAGGCCGCCCAACGGCCGCCGGGCCAGCACGCCTCGACGTCCCACCGCTTTGCCGCCTCCTACCTGTCGGCACACCACATCCTGGCCAGCACGGCCGAGGACCCGGACCATCCAGAGCACCAACGCCTGCGCACCTCCCGCGCCTTGCAGCCGCTGACCGACGACGCCCTGATGAGCACGCTGACCGGTTGCTCCAAGCGGCTGGTCGAGCTGATCGCCGAGACGACGGAGCTGGCCCTGCGCCCAGAGGTGTGTGACGGGCCCTGGGAAGAAGCAGAGGCGTTGCCGACCATGTTGGAGACCCTCGAGACGCCGACAACACTGACAACACCGACAACACCAATCACACCAACAGCTTCACTGAAGCCGCCATCACCACCTCGATCCCCGTCAGCCGGCTTCCTCCCCCCCGACCTGCGCCGCCGCCGCGACAGCATCGAGCGGGGTCTGCACATGCTGGCCGAGACTGGCGCCGGCCGTCTGGAAGTGCCACGGTCATCGCCGTCCTCGTCGCCGTCTTCGTCATCGCCCGTGTCCTTGTCATCCGTGTCCTCTTCGTCCTCGCCGCCACCGTCGTCCCGCTCTTCCCCACTCTCCTCGGACCACATGATGCGGTGCATCCGAGAGGCCAAGCGGCTGGCCGCTCTCATGTACCTCTACGCGCGCGTCGACCGCTGCGACCCGGGACGGCCGCACATGGCACGGCTGACGGAGCGCATCGTGGCACTGGTGGCCGGTATTTCCACGCACACCAACACGGTGCTGTGGCCGCTCTTCATCGTAGCCACGCTGGGCGTGCGCCCCGAGGCCGACCACCATCGCCGCGTCGTGCTCGCCAAGCTGCAGGAGCTGCAGCTGACTCGCCAGCTCGGCAACGTCCGCAAGGCTCGCCAGGTCATTGAGTCCGTCTGGAAAGCGCGCGACTTGCATCCCGCCGACGCCGCCCGCAGCTGGTCTATTCTCCATGGGCGTGTAGACGCCATCAGTCTGGCGTAGAGGGAAGCTGGAGAGCGAGGGAATTGGCGGACTTTATTAGTACCAGATATTAGCGATTCATTCATTTTAAGCTCCACCCTTGCTCTACAATTTGATGAAATCATCTATCCTTGGTTTACAGTACTCTGGGAAGCCACTCGAAAATACTAGAGACAATAGTATTCAGCTAGGGAGACACGCCATGTTCATAAAGCATCTTGCCAATACAACGCAGCTCAGCTGGTGTAGCGAAAGTCGGGCTGCTTCTTGTCCGTGATATCGACAAAGCCCTCAACGGTGCCCTCGCGGATGTCCTGCGGCGTGCCGTAGCGCTCGTCGAGCGCCTTGTTCTCCCACTGGACGTAAAAGTAGTATGCGCCCATGACCAGAATGCTGACGCAGTAGCACACGAGCATGGAAATAATGGCACCCGTGTACTTGGGCTCCTGCGAAGAACGGAAAGTCTGGGGACCGATCAGATTGCCGGCCGCATAGCCAACCTGCACGAAGCTGTAGACGACCGCACGCTTGGTCTGGCCGGCCGTGTTGGCCTGGGGAAGCGAGATGCCGACGACATAGGGAGCTGTTGGTCAGCCAAAGTGTTTTGTAAAAGCATGGACAAGACGTACGCCAGTAAAAGTACATAAAGTACAGGCCAACCATCTGGCCGGCCAGGTTGGTGCGCGCGGTGCCGTAGACGACGGCAGTGCCTATGATGGGCAATATGAGGGCTATGGCGGCCACGACTGTGCGGTGATTGGTCCAGCGGGCGGCCCAGTAGCTAAAGACCCAGGCGCTGCTGGTGGCGAGAATGCCAAAGGGCATGGTCAACAGGCTGGCCTTGAGCGCGGTGAAGCCGAGGTTGTTGATGATAATGGTGCCGAAGCTCGAGAGGCCGCCGTTGGGGATGTTGATGGCAATGTTGAAAAAGACAATGAGCCAGACCTTGACGTCCAGGATGGCCTCGCGGGCCTGGTCCCACTTCCACGTGTGGTTGGCAATGCCCGTGCGGTTGGCGGCCAGGCGCTGCGTGGCATAGTACTTTTCGGCCGGGCTGAGGAAGCGCGCGTTCATTGGGTTGTCGGGGAGGACGAAAAAGATAAAGACAGAGTACAGCACGTTGATCGAGCCCGTCAGCAGGTACAGGTACTGCCACTTGTGCAGGGGGGCGGTGCCGGGGATCAAGCCGATCAGCCAGGCGAAGAAGCCGTTGAAGACGGACGAGAAGTAGGCAAAGATGACTGGGGTGGTCAGTGGGGGATGGAAACGGCAAGGGGTACACGCAGACGTACTCGCATTCCGCGGCGGCTGCTCGCTCTTGGTGTAAAAGTTGGACACCAGCATGGTCAGGGCCGGCGAGATGGCCGACTCCAGAAAGCCCATCCAGAAGCGCAGCGCCATAAAGTCGGACCAGTTGTGGCCCGTGGCGTACAGCAGCGTCAAGCACGACCACATGAGGGAGGCGATGCACAGCAGCCGGGCAGGCGGGACGCGGTGGACCAGGTACGATGCCAGCAGGTAGCCAAAGATTTGCTAGAGGGTTAGCTTCCTTGTTTTCTCTCTGCGAATGCCACTCTTCAAAACTCACCCCCAGCGGCAGAATGCTGCTGATCCAGCTGTACTGCTGGCCGTGCATGTGCGTGTCGGTCCGGAAGCCGTATAGCGAGGCCGTGCCGATCTCGACCTTGTCGACAGCACCGAGCGTGGCCACAAACAAGAGCTACCACCGCCTGTCAGCCGAGCTCCTCGGTTTTTTTTTTGGTTTTTTTTGGTTTTTTTTTTTCTCTCCTCTCCACATGAAGCTCACAATCGGAATCATCCAGGCGTCAATCTTCTTGACAATCTTGTGCTCCATCTCCGGCGTCATGGGCGGAAAGTCGCTGGCCTGCGCCTGCGCCAGGTACTTGGCCGCCTCGTCCAGAATCTGGTCGTCGGCCACCATCTTGCTCATCTCCATCGTCCCCGGCGTCACGCTGGCCGCGTCCGTGGCGCCGACCTCGACGATCGAGAGCGGCTCCTTGGACGGGCTGGCCCCGTCCGAGGCCGACGTCTTCTCAATGTCTGGCATGACCAAGAGACAAAGCTGTGGAGGAGGATCCGAAAAGTGTAGACAATGTGGCAATGTCTTGACCCAAGATCAACCACCACTGGCAAGGACGAGATCGACGACTTCTTTATATCCTGCCATGCAACACGCCGTTGTTGCAATCTACGGTCTGGCTGGCAGTTCGTGACGCTCAATCTTGCCCCCCTGCTGCCATTACACCGTATCTGCGTACTTTCTGGTGCTTATCTTCCGTCCGACAGCCCACCTCTTCCTTGCTGTACGAGTATATCAGTCTATCTCTGTATGGAGAATGCCCTGAGCTAGTTGGCGTCTGTGCGAGATCTACAACGTCCTCTTTTGGTCTTGCGACGACTTTTGCCATTTTCCGCCACGGACACATTGCCGAAGGAGGACCAAGGAACACCGCGGAGCTAGCTACGGAGGAGGCCGAGGGCGGGATAACAGCGTGATATCGCGGTGGGCCGGGCGGCGTTTCTCGCATGGATCCGCACGATAGCGCCACTTAAACTGGGCAAGTCGAATCGAGGATCCCTACGGCCCAAAGCTTGTCTTGGCGCGCCTCTTCCCCTTGTGCCGACGGTACGACGTAGAGACACGGCCAGCGACAGACAAGAGGCATCTCGGGAACGAAAAGAGACTCGGAGGGCTTCCGACCACAGCGAAAGTCGGATCCGGACAATCTGGTATCTGCCATATAAAGCGCTGACGCAGGCTCAGACGATAATCCAATATGCATCGAACTACGCAAGTCGCATCCCCAGTCCATACCTGACCACAAGTCGATAGCCCC